>CAEGAE010089835.1:0-24950 GCA_903067095.1 Girardinus metallicus | reverse complement strand
AAGTAAGGATGATGAAAAGGACCGGAGGAGAAACATTTTTCTTAGAGTACTTGAAATACAGCCAATAAAACAGGAAGTACCCCAGTCCTATCAGATGCAGCTTCCGGTTGCCGTGAAAAAGGTCAATTAGCTTGTATTGCTAGAGCTTGTATTGCTAGTAGCAGTTAGCTTAATTACGAAGCAGAACAACTAACAAATCCTGTCTGTTTCATTTGTATTTATTTTGAGGTGATAAAAATACAACGGACGACACCTTTTAAAATAGCAATTCTTTATCAAATTCTTGTATTAAATTTTAATTTCACTAAGTGCAATTTACGCATTGTGCCTCTAGATGTCTCACTTCTAAAAGTCTTTTATTGAAGGAGGGAGAAGGTGGAGGAGGCTCTGCTGGTTGTTCTTCAGGCTTCATTATTATGCAGTCAGAGAGACAAGGTACCAGAGTAATCAGAGCGCGGCAGAGACAGAGGCTCGTCGGCACGGATAGCTCGGTCTCCGCCGCTCCAGCTCAGACCGGAGGAGGTGACAGGTGATCTCCCTCTCTGTCTGTCTGTCTGTCGGGCTCCGGCAGCCGATGTTCTCGGACAGGCTTCACCCCACCGCGGTGAGGCTGGACCGATAAGACGCACACCATGGCGCTGGAAGCGGACGGGAACAAGCTGCGGCTGCAGGACGTGTTGGAGAAACCTGGCAACGAAATGTGCGCTGATTGCGGCAACCCAGGTAGGACGCTCCCCGCTCCCCCATCTCCCTGAAGCCGGCGCTGGCTGAGCATGCGGCGGCTGCACCGGGGGGACTTAATGTGGAAGAGGAGGAGGGAAGATGAGACAGCTAATAAGTCTCACATTTCCTATCTGATCCATTTAGATAAAGAAGCAGAAATCTAAAATGATTTTCTATATCATTGTTAGAAGAGGGTGGACTCTGGACTTAAGTCTGAATCATAAATCCATAAAGGTGTTATCTTTGTGTGTGTGTCATTGTTTTGCCTAAGTGTGTGTAGTCAGTGTGTGGTCTGTTATTATCCACTGTCAGCACCCTCAGCTTGTACCCTTATTACTTACTGTGTGGATTGCACAACAGTTGCTATTTGTTTTAGCTGGAAATCTTTTTTATATGCTCCAGTTCCTGACATATAAGATTTTTTTTCAGTCCATATTCTCTCTTTTATGATTTCCTCCCTTCATCCCATACCTATTTGTCCTCTCTGTTGTGGCAGTTAACCAGTAAGGCTCCAGTACGGGCTGAACGCCCAGTGCTGGGAGCCCAGCCCTCCCAGGATGCTTTGGCCCCGCTCACATCCTCTCTGAAGGATGGCTCTCGCTGAGTGTGTGTGTGTGTTGGGGTGTGTGTGTGTGTGTGTGCGCGCGTCTCTGAAGCCAGTGGTACTCTGGCAGAATCCGATAGATAGCTCTGTCAGAACGGGGTCCCTGAACAGGTGGAGGGGAAACAGTATGAGATCAGACATGAGGAGAAGATCTTCTCAGTGGGTCTGGGGGTTCTATTGGTTCACCTTGGAGAACAATACCTGACCAGATACCTGCACCGCATCTATCTATTCATCCATCTACTCCTCCATCATCTGTAAGTGTCCACATCCATCCCTTCATACGTCTATTCATCCGTCTATCCATTCATCTATAGGTTTCCATGTCCTTCCATCGGTAGGTCCATCCATCCATCCATCCATCCATCCATTTTATTGGCAGGCTTTATCTTCAAGCCTAACTACACATTTGGTGTTATTGCCATGAATTAATTTTATCAGTATTCTTATTTATTTGGTCGGTATGTTTTGGCCATCTGTGAAGGGTAGGGTCATGACCTGGGACCTGATTTTCGCAGCTATTTTGGCCATGAAACATTTATTATCAAAAGTTTTCAATAATCTTAAGAAATAGATTTTTTTTTCCACCGAAGACATTCAGGTGATACACATATCATGTTCATTTATGTGTTGTGTCTCAGAGAGAGATTCCAGAGTACTGATGTTAAAGTCACAGTTAATGATTCATGAATTTTCTGCCCCTTTGTACTCTTTGCTCAATGAGTTTTAGCTATTAAAGGCTCATTTTTAATGAGCGCACAGACATGTGGCAAACTGAACACTTAAATATGTTAGTATGTAGGGTTAGCCTGATAAAACCAGCTTCTTTTTCTCCGCTTTGTGCAGAGGTTCTGGACCCTCGGCTATTGAGGAACAATTACTTCCTGGAGTTGTGGACACTGTCGAGGTTTTAAATTTTACATAATTGCTAAAGTTTGGTCACAACAACAAATGCAATGTGCCGGTTTGAGTCCATGAAACTTGCAGGAAATTGCCTGTACTGCAAAAAATCATTCTGTCCTTCGAAGAGAGAAGTGCCGAGCCAAATGTCGAGACGTCTGTTAATGCTAATTCAATATTAGCATTGAATTAGCTAATATTCAATGCTAATATTAGCATTGAATATTAGCAATGCTAATATTCAATGCTAGAGTGGCCAACTCGAGTAATGGTTGGTGGTGTAAGATATTAGCTTGAACTAATATCTTACACCACCAAGATATTTCTGCTTTTTAAAACATGGAAATAATTTGTGGGTCAGAAAATTGTGCGTCAGAAGGCAGAAGTCTGCACTGGAACCGGTTCCAGTATGGCTAGCTAGCTAGATTCAAACTAGCTAGCTAGCTTGAATCTCTTATCTGTCCGTTCCTTCCTGTTTCTCCAAACTCATTTAGCGCTGTATACCCTGTAAGATTCTGTCTAAACATAACACCACAACTATCAAAACATTCTACTGATGATTTCATTGAAATAAAGCTAGCTGAATAGTAATTTATATGGTCAATTAGCCATTTTTCCATGTTTGCCTTCATGAGGCATTTAAGGAAACACGTGGCAGTACAGATAGAAACCGTAAGGAAACTCAGTGATCAACCAAAACTACAGTAAACCCTCTTCTCTGTTACCAGGAACTCCCAGGCTTATAATTCATATCTCCTAATGGTCAGGACATGAATTATTGATGCTAGTTTGGTGGCTCAGTCCCAGCATGGGGACAGGGTGCTCTCTGGTTCACTACTATTTCTCTGCCTCTTTTAGGGTAGAAAAATGATTTTGCAGTACTATCTCACCTCATAAAAGGAAGCCAATATGAATTCTACAAGAGTAATTTTAAACTATATTTCAGAACGATGTTGCTAGTATGGTTATAGAAAAATAATGTGTATCGTAAGAAACTTTACCTACTTTTTTCAGAAATTATGTGAACAAATATCGTTTGATCCTCTTTTTCAATCCTATCGAATAGTACATTTAAAAGGTGAAAAACAAGAAGTGCATGTTTCACAAAAATAAATAAAATCAGATTGAGGTCAGTTTGTTTTAATTCATATAAAGTTGGAGTTTTATTTTGTGTGAACTTTTAGTATCTTCATTGCTGTGTGTGTACTGTTTTTATAAGCATGTTGTTCAAACATGAAAAAGCTCTGAAGAAGTAAATCTGCGTGGACATAAAATTATAAAAAGACATTTGAATAACTTGTTTGTACAATGCTGTAAGAAAATATTTCTGGCCTTTACACATTTCTTCTGTTGTTTTTTACCTGTATCATCAAGAAAACATTTAAATAGAACCTAGCTGGCAACATGAAGGAGGCTAATAGATCTGAAAAAATAACACATTCAAAAAGATTAACATTAAAAAAAAATTATAAGCATGTATTGGTCTGGAAAAAAAAAACAAACAAAAACATCCTAAAGGTTTTGGTTTCCAGCAAGAGAGTCGTTATACACAAGTAAAGAACACATCAAAAGGCGTGAACCTTCCCAGTAGAAAGTATACTTTCTATTTCCCAGTAGCATACTTTCTACTTCCTATTGGTAGAAAGTATACTTTCTACCTTGTAGGTGGCCAACCACATATTGGTTGGCCACCTATAGGTAGCCAACCAAAATTGTTACAACAACAAACTGGTCAAGAACATCTCGACCACGCCCCAGATTTTTGGAGGAAATGGCTGACTTAAAAGCAATTCTGCAAAGAAAAGTGAGCCAATACTGTTCTTCTGTGATTTAAGACTCATTGATGGCAGTCATTGGCGCCAACGGATGGCTCAGTGACATGTTGGGTTTTTATGACTCAATTCCTTTTTTTCTCCTTTTTTTTTTTTTTTTTTTTTTTTTACACAGGAACAGTCTGGTTTGGATAGCATTTTATGCCTTAACAAATCAAATCATCGTTTAAAAGCACACTATGCTTACTCAGATGGTCTTTGATACTAGAGTTGGTTTGATGATTCTAAACTTTTAAGTGTGAAAAATGAAATGAAAAACAGAAGAAATTTGTAAGGGAGAAACAGCGTTTTCACAGAACAGTATACGGAATGCTAATGGTGTAGAATGTTTTGACACATCCGATCCATGCCAACCCGTCTTAGCTGGGGAATAAATTGCATAGCAACAGACAGCAACAGAAAGGCAAAGTGTCGTTATTGACCTCTGCCACCGAAACGCATCAGAGATAAAATTTTTAGCCCTGGAAAGGTTCAAAAACACCACTTGTAGTTCTTCTACTGGGAACATTAAGAAACCCGGTTCCTGACAAACTGAAGGCTCAACATGATTCACATTTGACAAAAACTCTGAAATATATTTCGACCCAAGACCATTCAGGTAGTCTGTTTGAGTCTAATCCCTCTGATTTCTGGGTCCAAAAGCAATAACTTCTATTTTGTCTGTAAAAGGCTGTGGGATTTTCTAACCCATTTGCTCACTGAGATTATCAACACAATGACTCAGTGACTATAGTGACTGTGGTTATGATATAACACAGTGATATAATTCGTGTGTCATCATCAGCATAAACATTGCGAGAGAAGTTGTGGTTCTCTATAATCTGAGCTGTGGAATCTTATAGATGTGAAAGAAAAGTAGGCTGAGAATACAGCCTTGAGGAATCCCACAGCTGATTTTTGGTTTTTCCACATTTACAATTACAGAATGAGACCCAAGTAGCCCCTGTCTACCGATACATATAATGTAAATAATATTGTGCATCAACCATAACAGCAATATTTATACTGGATATTGATATAGACAGACATTTTCATATCAATACCCCTAACACCCACTAATACCAGACAGTCCCACCCATTTTTCCAGTCTAGAAATCTGTATGTTGTGATAAATTTTCAGGCACTGAGTTTGAATAATACCATGACAGGCATTCTAAATCTATGTTAACATGCATATTGTAAATAGCTTTTATTGATTTTAAAATGTGTAGTTTTTCTTATTGATCTGCCTTAAAAAAAGCTACCCTTCTTTAAATTCTGTCTATAAAAAAACAGTTGATGGGAAAATATTTTATTGAATGGGAATGGGCATCATAATCAGGAAGCTTCTGGGAAGAACTTGTTTTCGTAAAATTCCAATAAACTCGTTATTATGACAAAACTGGATGAATGATGACTTTATGCCAACTGCCACAAATGTTCATCACCGAGGCCAGAAACGTACTCTAAGCAGTTTGCAATTAAGATAAAAAAAAAAAAAAACCTTTGTCTGAACATGCGTTCCACCTAGAACTTGAGTGGACACTAAAGGAATGCTAAGTTGTTGCATTTTAGGCAATGAAATGTCTATTTTCTTGTCTGCAAAATTAAATTATTTGCAACTTTCTAATGTACTTCTAATATTCTATAAAAAAAAGGATTATGTGGATAATTAAAAAATCTGCAGAAAGTGCCCAAAATTTATTTTTATTCTTTTTACCCGATTAATCGATTAATCTTCGATTGCTAAAATAATCGTTAATTGCAGCCCTAGCTACTTTGATAACAAAGCATATCTGTTTGCGCTGGGCGGTGGCCTAATTAAACCCTCTGACCAAGACAAATTCAAATACACGAGCTGAGTTCTTCTCAACTCTATCAGCAGTTAATCAAGCTTGCGCTAGAGGTCAGGGTGCTGTATGACATCACATACTGTGCATTAACAGCCTCCATAGCAAAACCAGGGCATTTCATCATCAACGGTGACCTGGCTGACCTCTGTGCCAGTCTTCCTGCATCCCCTCCATCCATTTACTGAACAGAAACACTTTTAGATGGATCGGAAAGCACATAAACGTAAACTGCTCGTTGATTTTTATGCTTAGTCACTCTTCCTCCTTACCTATGCGTTTTTTTTTTGTGTGTTTGTTTTTTTTCTCCCAACCCCTAACTATGCTGGCGAGCTTTGACGGGGCCACAGAGAGCCTGAGCTTGGAGCTTGTAAGGCAGGGTTTCTCTGTAGCTCAGCAGCGTCGCAGCTCTGCCCTCTGCGAAGGACGCACAGATGAGTTATTCCCACCTGAGAGGGCTCAGCAGTCCTCTGAGGTGGTGGGGAAGATGTTTGTCAAAACGCAAAAAAAAAAAATGGGGAAAAAAAAACCCCCAGCAGCAGCTTTGATGGGGATGGGAGGCCTAAGCTGTTCTAGGATATCGCTTTGTGGGTTACTGGTTTGATATTTATTGTTTACTCTGGGAAAAGCAGGATTCCAAAATTTCTGCATGTTCTGTAGCTTCTGAACTGCTGGTAAATCTGTGAGAAACGATTACAGCTAATTACAGTCGGGAGTTGCTGTGTTTGGGTTGATGTTAACACAGTGAGATCTTTATAATTAGGGTCAAGTAGTAACTGTGTCGATACATTAGACCCATAAATATTCTTGTTCATCTTACAAACTTAAGCATATCTAGCTGTTTTAACCTCATTGATTTTAGGCAATGAAATGTTTTTTTTCGAGGTGAAGACCGCAAAAGTACATTCTGTTGGACTTAATTATAAGTACAGCACATTCCTTCTTTGGTTTCTTTGTTAGTTCCTTCATATATTCCTTTGCTTGTTGTTTTGTTCCTTCATTCGTTCCTTCATTCTTCAATCATTCCATTGTTCATTCTTTGTTCGTTCCTTCATTCAACGAACAAAGAACATTGAATGAAGGAGCATTCGTTCAATATTGCTTCATTCAACGTTAAACGAACGTTGGCTCCTTCGTTCGTTCCTTCATTTGTTCCCTTCTTCGTTCGTCTGTTTGTTCCTTTCTTCATTCCTTCGTTAATGTGTTCCTTCGTTCGTTCCTTCATTTGTTCCCTTCTTCGTTCGTCTGTTTGTTCCTTTCTTCATTCCTTCGTTAATGTGTTCCTTCGTTCGTTCCTTCATTTGTTCCCTTCTTCGTTCGTCTGTTTGTTCCTTTCTTCATTCCTTCGTTAATGTGTTCCTTCGTTCGTTCCTTCATTTGTTCCCTTCTTCGTTCGTCTGTTTGTTCCTTTCTTCATTCCTTCGTTAATGTGTTCCTTCGTTCGTTCCTTCATTTGTTCCCTTCTTCATTCGTCTGTTTGTTCCTTTCTTCATTCCTTTGTTAATGTGTTCCTTCGTTGGTTGCTTCATTCGCTCCTTTGTTTGTTCCTTCGTTCGTTACTTTCTTTGTTCCCCGGTTTTTTCTTCCCGCTCTGGTTTGGGAGTTCCTGCAGCTTGTTCTTGACTCACATTCTCACCTAAACTTTTGTTTTCTTACCCTTGGCTTTTGAGAAACGTTGATGTTCACATGGTGCATTCCAAGAAGCTGGCCGGCTAGAAGATCTGCGCTTTAGCTTTTTAGAAACGGTATGAAACGTTCTGGCCAGCAAGAATTCTTCTCTTGTTCTCGCCTCGAGGTTAGAGCTGATTTTTCTGCTCTTGTAGAGGATGTACAGAGCTTAAGTCCAGACGGCATCTTATTATCGGCGCACAGCCTTGGATGGTACAAGTGGATTTCCCCTCTTGTACAGTTGTGTATTCTATGCAGCATGTAGCTTGAAATAAGCTGTGTGTTGTTTCCATCTGCCTCTACAACACAAATATGTTAATATTTCTCTCTATTTAAAACTATTCTCTTCCCTTTAGCTCTTAAATGAAAATATATATGTAGACACTTTTATTCCTATGTCGATAACCATCACTGCAAATTTGATAGCGAAAAGATGGTGAAAATTTCTTCTATTTGCAGACCCATTGTTGTTCATGCCAATGTTAAAGTGTTTGTACAGGATTTATAAAGGAGAGGTTGAAATTCTACTTCTCTTATTTACCTTTACCTTCACTTACCTGTAACATCTGAGCTGCTACACGACTCTGTGCGTCCTATGAAGAAAAAAAAATATTCTCCAAGTTGGAGAATATTTTACAGTCTGTATATTTATAGAATAATCAAAGAGAATGTGTAATGATTAAGTTTCATCTTTTCAAGGCAAGTAAAGTTTGAAAAGAAAACATTTTATTTGATCAAATCCCCACAGCCACCTTGAACCGAAGGTAACGCGCATGTCGTTCCATAAAGAAGCTTATGGAACGACAGCATCTTCCTGCTACTGGTGTTTTGTTTAGGATAAGGGTCGTAACCTTGGCTGACAGGACCAGCTGGTTGATTCCCACCAGGATGCAAATGGCCGTCTGCATTTGCATCCAGACATTCAAATGATGCGTGTAAAATACAAACAGGTGTTTTTTTTTATTTAGTATTATTATTATTATTATTATTATTATTATAGTCTGCAATAGAAGCCAAGGTGCAACAGGACCATAAATAACATTTTTCAGACTTAGTTCAGTGTATTTTATCTTATTTATTTTTTTTATTTTCATCCCTCTTTGAGCACAATTTCCCCATGGGAAACATGGTGGTGGCAGCATCATGCGTCACAGCCAGGCAGACGTTACTTTCTGCGATGTCTTAAAACTTGACGTTTCCGGTTGTAATTTGACAAAAATCTATAAAATATGAATAAGTTACGGCAGCGATGTCCAAACTTTTTACCCCGGGAGCCAAATCTGACACGTTTAAACCAGGCGTGGGCCACAAAATGTATTAAATAAAAAAAAATGCAAAACTTAGTTTATTGTGATTGTGTTTTTAGTTTTACCAGCTGAACTACAAACACATATTTAAAAAAATGAAATATGTATATAATTAAGTATCCAAAAGGTCAAATTTTTTGTGTCATCAGTTTGTTCTCTTCTGTTGACCAGATTTTGACCATTCTTGAGTTGTCATCAGGGGCCGAACAAAATCATTTCAAGGACCACAAATGGCCCCCAGGCCACACTTTGGACACCCTTAAGGTGTTTGACTGTTATTGTAAGTCACTGTGTGCGGTACTAACACGCTTTCTTACTGTTTTGAATCACACATCTGTTAAGATCTCTCTCTGCTTATATATGTGTGTGTGTGTGTGGTAAGTCAGTCATGCTGCTGTGGTAATCTTCCTGAGTGCTGCCTGCTCATCTACAAGCTCTGACTCAGACAGAGATGACTGAGTCTAAATGGCAGGTGGTGTGTTTTGGGGTGTGCTGGAGCCGGCGTGTGTGTGTGTGTGTGAGGCTCGTAAGCAGGAGGCCTACCAGCTCTTTAAAGAAAGACGTTTGATTTATTCACACAGAGGCCTGAGTGCAGTTGTGCTTAATCGCAATCCAGAATGATTAAAGGACAAAGTGACATCGATCGAAGCTTTGCTCTCTAATCCCGGGTGACGGGGAGAAATCCCAGGTGGGTTTTTGTTCAAATGCTGGCGAAAACCTCAAGAGATTTAAGTCTTCGATCTCGTTCCCAACATTGTCTCTAAACGTTTTCATCTCCCAGTTATTTTAATGTCCACTTCGATGAGAGACATTAAAACTTTTGCAGCGTTGTTTTCTGGGTTTCTATGGAAAACAAATGATTTTTGTTGTCATTGAGAGATTTTCAAAGTACAGGATTTTCTGAGTTATAATCAACGTAAAATGCTTAAATGTAGACCCTTCATCATTTTTCCACTCTTCTTGAATGTCAACTTGGGCTGCAACTTACAGTTATTTTAGTAACCGATTATTCTGACAATTATTCGAATAATAAAATCACAATGTTCTGATTTTCACAGATTTTCCATTTATCTTCTGTCTTGCATAATATTAAAAATATACAAATAAACAATTCAGTGCCTTTTTTAAATAATAAGATGCAACGACAACATTCCTTTAGCGTACGATTGATCTTTGTAGCAAAGGACTCATCAATATAGTGAAGGATTGATCAGTTGAATATTTTTTTACATGAACCAATTAATAATTGATAATTAGATAGTAACAGGTGAAAAGGAAGATTCTTTTTTTCTTACAGAAGTTGAACCAGGTGAAGCTGAAGCTATGCAACAGAGAGTTCTCGGTAGGACATGTTTACAGTCAAACTTTTTCTTGTCTTAAATGCTAAATATGTAAATATACATAAATATTTGCACACTTTTGACTTAATGTCTGTTGTGAATATGTTGTTCTTTCACCAAAAGGGCATTTTTTTCTAAAAAAAAACAAAAAGAAAAATCTGAATATTCCAGCTAACGATTAATTGATTACTTAATTAGTTGACAATTATTTCAATCATTAATTCATCGCGATTAATTGTTTCAGAGCTAACATTGGCTCTGTTCTCCTACCTGTTGTTGTGAACACTTCATTTGTTCTCTCTCTCTATATACATATGGGTGTGTGCGTGTGTGTATGGGACTGAGTGACTCAAACGTTCCACTGCTGACCTCCCACGGATGCTGCTACCGCTGTGTTGTGGTGTAGTCCCTCATGTTCTCTAGCTGCTGATCAGTGTGTGTTCGGCCACAGAATCAGGTCACACTCGGCGCCCGTACATTGGGGTGTTGGCGTGGGCGTGTGTGTGTGTGTGTGAATTCTCTGCTTTCGTGTCGGAGCCTGTGCGTGTTCCCCTGCGCGGTAACGCAGCTAACCTGATAACTGGCTCAGCTGACTTCTGATCAGATCACAGGTGGTCTGCTTCCTGGTAGAAATAAATAAATAGGATTTCCATCAAATGCGATCTTGCGTTTTGAGCAGCGACCCTCTAAATGTGCTTCTGTGCCTCCCTGCCCTACTCCGACCTGGTACTTATTACTCAGACTCCGTCAGCCTGATGTCTTGGTTGCCTCTCCGTCTGAACTCACATCCTTCCCTTCCGCCTCCATGTTTGCCCACACCATATTGCCTCTTTAATTCTCCCTCATCTCTCTGTCTCTCACAGAGCCGGACTGGGCGTCGCTGACTCTGGGCGTGTTTGTTTGCCAGGCCTGCTCGCTCCTTCACCGGAGCATCCCCCACATCAGCAGGGTCAAGTCGGTGCAGGACATGTGGGAGGACAGCGAGGTGGAGGTAGGCTGAAGGAAAGGACAAATACTGTTTTTTTTTTTTTGTTTTTTTTAACAAAAGAAAATGTAAATACTGAGGCCTGCTTAGGGCCGGACGATACGGTTGAAAAATGCATCAGTGTCGATAATTATTGATTAGTGGTTTTTGTTTTAGATGTCTGAAATAATACCAAACTGATGACATGACCTTTCTTCTTTTATCTTTTAACATAAGTCGTTATCAGGCACGGTGGCGAAATCTGCGCAAGTTACTCTAGGTTGCTAGGTAACCACAAGTTACTCAAGTTGTTGCTAGGTAACCAAAGAGCGCGTGAGTTGATGCCTCATACCTTTCTTAGCTACCCTTGAAAGGTTGAGCGGCTAAAGCTTTCCCTCTGCCTACGTCGACTGCTAACTAGCTGCTAATATACCCTTCCTAGCTAGCTAGATTTTTTGCGTCTATCATGGGAAAGTTGATTCGCTTCTGTTGCCAACCCACATGATGTTCTGAGCATTTTGTGCAAAAAAAAAACAACTTGGCAATACTACAGAATAAAATATGCAGTTTTCTTTTGTGCATTCTTGTCGTAGTACGGTTCCTAAATTTCATTCATAGTGGTCTTAAAAGTCCTTTAAAAACTTCTTAAAGATGGACTAACGGGTCTGTGGGAGACAGAGTTTGTGCTGGATGCTAACTAATTATCATACAATTTGTCACAGTTAAAGAGAATCTATGAAAAGAAAAAATGACATCCTTGAAAGTGGTAAAAGTTGAAGTCACAAATGAAATACTTTCTCCAATGTGTATTGGTTAAATAAAGCACTGTGTGTGAAATATGTAAAACTGTTAATCAGTTGTGCCAAAGCAGACTGGCAGAGAGAGACATCCAAACACTGACACTGACCAACACAGTGTGAGCCTTGGTCAGTGTGAGCAAGTCTAAACTTCTCCATGGTAACCAGTTCTCACAATTCGAGCTCCTTTTCTAATTTAATCTTGGATACGCTGACTTTATGTTTAGCAGTGTGCTTTTATGATTGTGTTCTGACTCTGCGAAGAAACATTCGTAAGTTACCATTGGAGATAGTGGCCATACTGGGTGTGGCATTTACACTAAAGTTGCTAGGTGACCACCTTAAAATAAGATTTTATGTAAAATTTAGCATTTTTGCTTTTTAAGTTAATCAAGGAGTTTTGGAAAACACTAAATTGTTAAATTTAACCCACTGTTTCCATGGGAACAATGGGGAACAATGTTGTCCAGTGGCCATGTAATCTACAGCCACTGGACATTTGGCTGGACTTGGATCCATATTTATCTTCACATTATTAATCATGAAGTAGAGGGCACAGAAATGTCAACAGTCTGTTGAGCTCACTGTTGGAGAACTGCAACAAGGAGGGGTGTCTTTTCATCAGCAAGTCTCCATGACAACCAGAAGACACTTTGGAAATGCAGACTGGTTGCCATAAAAAAAAAAAACATAATAAAAAAACAAACGCCTGTATTCTGGAAACTGAAACGGGTCGACATGGTGTCGATTACAGGATGAAGCAGAATAGCAGATCGCTTTGCTCCAATAAAGGTGCAACAAAAGCTGCAGATATAAACTGCGTCCTCACTTAGAGTCAGTTTGAAGTTGAAGACAAGTACTGGATCTTATTTTAAAATTTTTTAAGCAACTACCAGGCATGAATGACAATTTCATGAAAATTTACTCGGTTGGCAGGAGTACTGCAGTTTTTTCTGTTTTTGTTTTTCTTTCTTTTTTTTTTCAGTAAGAGAAAAAATTCAAATAAAAAATATCTTTATTTTTAAATTAAATCACCAGGCCTTTATTATTATTGCGACCAAGGCCTGAAAATTCTGTGAATGTATCAAAGACGCTAATGTAAGAAACTTTTAGAAAAAGCTTTGATAATATGAGTCAAGGATATTTTATTTCCTTGTGGAATTGATAAAGTCTTTTTAGATCAAATTCCACTGAAAAAAAAGGTTTATATTGGTAATTGTTGGCCCAAATGTCAATGCCATCCCCAGTTTGCAAGCGAGACTCCACAAAAGTTTTCCATTGGGAGTTTACGCACCTGGCTATTCCTTGGGAAGATGTAGTTGCTACGCAACCAGCTGAGATTCCAGGAAGCTACTGATATCTTTATTTTAGCCTCAGCAAATAATCCACTAAGCTTATTTCCCAAAGTGCTGAACCCAGCGCCTCATTAATATGACTGTACCAGCTCCCAGTTTGATCAAATCAACCGTGTCAACTTTATCTTTTAACTCCAGATTGCAATCATGAGCAATTCCCAACGTGTGTGAGATAAAGCTACATATTTCCATGCTGAATAACACACAAAATACATCACCCAAGAGGGGCCACTGGAACTCAATTAGCCTGAAATGTCTCTGATGTTTGATTAGGAAGGAGGCAGAGATGGATTATGTTCTTTATAACAAGATGGGATATGAAGTGAAGAGGACGTTTTATGTATTTTCCAGGCACATAGAGCCATTTTATAGCACAACAAAGTAACTGTTACCTTTAGTTGTTATAAAAAAAAAAAGCTGCACATGTCAAATATGACTTAAAAGAAATTAGATTTTGTAATTTAGCGCCTTGAAATTGGGGCCACTGTTTCTTTGAGAAGCTCCCGCTCTTTTTGAAACTCCGCCTTCAGGAAGTCATCACAACATGGCTCCTCTGTTAACCCTTTAACAACAAATCTACCAGAGTCTCACTGAGAAGTGGCTCCTCTAACGAGCTCAGCTGATGCGCAGTTCCACCAGATGTCTGCTAATTGTTGCTGGCTAGTCTGAAGGAGTCCGCTGCTGAATGGTTGCCGTGGGAGTTTAAAAGATGTCTCAAACACGCATGAAAGAACCAAGGCAACACTCCTGGTTTGTATTTGATGAGGGAGTAACATCATAAGATGATGTAAAGATAAAAAATATATATATATGTATTAACAAAAATACTGAGTCTTTAAACTTTTTAACGATGCAGGTGTTAGCAAGTAGCTGTGGAATACCAACACATGTCAGCCTTAATTAAATGGCATGTTCTTATGTTTTTCCCTTAGTGTGACATTACATTTATACCCCAGAAAGACATGGAGAGGACTTAAAAGAATATAAAGCATAAAGACTTTTACAGCATTAAGTGTGCCAATAACACACTTAAGCAGTTATGTGCAATAATCTTCTAATTGCTCAAATCTCACGCGCTAAAGATTACTTTGACTCACTGTGCGGGTTCGGCCCACTTGCTGTGGAGGAGAGGTGCTAAAGATGTTACAAATGTTGCATCCTGAGTGTGAAACGCGTCATCTTTCGTCAACAGTTTGAGTCTCTAGTAAAACTTTGTGACTTTTTGTCGAAATCGGTGTTGGTGATCGGCTTCCCCTGCCGCTCTGACCTTCACAGTGGAACGCCCCGGCGCTGGGCGTCCCTGTCAGATCCCTGCAGGGGAGCA
Organism: Girardinus metallicus; assembly: GCA_903067095.1. Lineage (NCBI taxonomy): Eukaryota > Metazoa > Chordata > Actinopteri > Cyprinodontiformes > Poeciliidae > Girardinus > Girardinus metallicus. The sequence goes on along the minus strand of CAEGAE010089835.1, from coordinate 10,307 downwards.
GAGGAACGGGGCTCAGGGGTCGTCTTTGAGTAAAACACACAATGGAGGAAATGAGGTCAGGAGGCATAATGAGGTTTTCTCCTCTTAAAAATCTGCTTGCTTAACATCTCAGCTGAAAATCTTCAATATAATCTGATGGTGGGGGGTTTTTCACCTCCCAAAATTATAAATTTTTTTGATGTAGATTTTTTTTTTTAATATGATATACTAAATAGTATTTCTGCATCTGAGTTCAGTAAATGAAAAGAAAAAACACTTTAAGGCATTCAAGATTCTGTCATTTTTACTGGCTTATTCTGGAAAAAAAACTGTACGTAATGTGATTTTTCAGATTAAATACTCAATAAAAAAAAAACGGAACAAATACAACCAATAAAAAAAAACAAACGTTTGAACATTTCATAACTGGCTCATGTCTTTTGTCTCTGTTGCAGTTAATGGCTGCCATGGGAAACGGCGCCGCTAAGGCCAAGTATGAGCAGAAGGTTCCTGCTTTCTACTACAGACCAACACACACTGACTGCAAGTAAGGACCCCTCTTTTCAGAAGTGATGCAAAACCTAAATTATGAGCTGTTTTGTGAAAAGTTGTGTCCGAGAGCTTTAAAATTTAAAATAAAGTTATATCCGAAGAGCTAGACAGGCTGAAATTTGTTCAGTCTGGATCGATTAAACTGCGTTCGGTTAAAGAATGAGTCCCTGCGGAGTGACAAAAAAACAGAAATCAGATTCAGCCATGCTTCTTCTCGGAAATGTGGTGAGATAACGTTGGGCTAGTTGCACGGTCAACATGTTACTCTGTGTTCACACCAGTCTTCAGTCTGTCACTTCTTTCTGTAGCCTTTACCAAGCGTACATGTGACGATAGCAAGAATAACGGTTCAGCAAAATGAGTCGGTGCTAAAAACCAAAAAATTCAGATTTTTATGACGTAACGGCTCAGCCTTTCAGCAACAGTTAAAAATTGTTTTGGATTTTTAGCCATCATTTTGCTCTCTGAAAAGAAAGCTGAGATATTTGTGAAATAGACAGTTGGGCTGCTTTGAAACACAGACGAACATTCACTCAGGAGAAAAGCAGAAAAGTGGGAGAACCGTTAGCATGAAATGCTACGGAAGCATTTAACTGCCAGAACGAGGAAATAAATTCAGGAGCAGAATCTCATTAAAATCAGACACGTTCTTGTTATAATGAGACTAGTTTCATATCTTAAAAAGAGAACATTTGTTGTTTTTAACGAGATGTAAAAATATGTTCCACTGACAGATTGCAACTTCTTAAAAATTTATAAAGGGGGCTCGCTCTCATTCTCCATCTTCTCATTGTGTTTCTACTAGAAAAAACAAAAATCTCGTTAAAGTGGGAAAGTTTCTTGTTTTTACAAGATATCGCTCCTGAATTTCATATAGTTTCATATGGTAAATCATTGCTACCATATGGTACAAATTAAAAAAAGTTCTTAACTATTATGTTCTTTTATGTACCATTTTTACTTTGATTTGATGTTACACCAAACATTGTTTGTCATTTCCAGTGTTCCAGCATCATGGAGAATGTCCCTTTCTCAAACAGTGTCATTAAAAAAAAACTACATTTATGGTTAATAATTTGCATTAAGGGTTCATTTTTATAGTTGTGCTGTTGCATGTAGTCTTTATGTCCTTCTTACTATATTATCTACACCACTGTGTAAATGTCAAGATTGTGCGAACACCCCCGTTGGTAATGTGCACCCCTTCACACCTCTCATGGTGCAGGTCTCCTTGCTGCCTCTTCCTCTTTTTGTCTATAAAAAGGTCGGTAATTAGTATTTTCACAGCTCCTCCTCAGACCACTTCCTGTTTAAAATTTAAAACTTTCAACCATGCCGGAGCTAAAACAATGACATTGCCTGGAAGCTGGAATATGGTACAGAGCATAAAAACGTCCAGTGTCTGGCAAAACTTTTTTTTCTTGCACTTTTTACGTTGTAACCACAAGCTAAAAGAGTTTTAACATCGTAATTCATGATAAACCAACACAAAGCAGCACAAATGTGAAGGGGAAGGAAAAGGATGAAAAGCTCTCCACCCCGCTGGCCACCTCAGAAAATAATGTTCACTTGATCCACTTCAGTCAAGGCGTAATGTGAAACCCAATAAATAAGCTAGCACTCACATTACAGTGTGAACGTCATCAACAATCACAATTTGAAGTCAACTGCAGAACACTTGCTGATATGCAATAAAGTAAAAAGACGCAGCAAAGAAAAGTAAAACGGCGCAAACATGCATCTGAAAATCTTCTTGCGGCAAAACTGCCTGCTTAAAACATAACTTTAAGTCAATGCTAAAACAACATCCAGTATAAAAAATCCTGCATAACCCTGCTTTTGCTGACTCTGGTTGTCTGATTGAACGACGTGTGTGAGCGGGAGGGTTGAGAGATTCTTAGAGACTCCCTGTTATTCTCTTCCATCCACTCAAACACCCCCTCCTTAAATCCAATGCAGAATTTGTGGCTAGTCTCCATCTCTAGATGCACAGAGCTGGAAGCTGCAGGTCCAAGTAAAGATGATGCTACGAAACATTACTCAGTTGGGCTAAATTTCTCATTTTACTTCCAATTCACTGTTATACACCGCTTCATCAGGGTTTATATTACATAAAAAATGTTAAAACTTTCAACGGGTGAGAACTCTTGCACTTTTCAGTCCGACTCTTTGGAACGTGAGACTCGTCTACCTTCCAACATGTGTGCCTTCCTTCCAAAAGGCCTAAGGCAAAGAGACAAAACCAGGAGCTAAGAGTGTTCCTCTGACGGCTCAGATGAAAGGAGAAATGCCTTATCACCTCCCCGTAAGCACCACTAGGGATTAGTGCTCAGGTTCCAGTGTCACTGGAGGATCTCATTCAAAGGATTCCAGTCAAAAGGTTTTATCTCATTGTGCTGACAGAATGGTTGATTTTATTCTCCACACAAAGGAGACTAAAATAAGTGCAGAAATGCTTTAAAAAAAGGGGGGATAAAACAGATTTTGAGTCTAAAAGAGAGAATGAAATGAAGAGAGGAAACCAGATGAGAGAGCTTGTTGGCATGGTGATGAACTTACTGCGTTTGTATTTTTTTTTTTTTTATTTGTCTGCAAGAGAGAGAGGGAAAATCATCCTTACTGCTTTTTTTGGCTGCTGACTGAAAACTCCCAGGAACTTCCTAATGAATATGAACCAGTGATCAGCAGCACCGGGTCACGGTGCAGATCACTTCAGATGTGTGTGCAGTTCCCCTAAATGCTAACCTTGGTTTTTCGTTGGGTCTCCAGGCTGCTGAGGGAGCAGTGGATCCGAGCCAAGTACGAACGGAACGAGTTCGAGTTCATCGAGAAGCAGGAGCCTTACTCTGCAGGTATGTGCAGTAGGAGAAGCTTTTTTGTGTGTGTGCGTCATCATCAAGGCAGAGATTAGTGGATGAGAACCTTTTTTTTAATCTAGTTCCACCAGTGGAGTCCATTTCCACTCCTCAAAGTCCTGGATCCTACATTTTCTAGATCTTGCTGTATTTCGAAACATGTGACTCAGCCTTTTAGACGCTACGCTAATTAGCCTCATACCTTCTTTCACTGAGAATACAGTCAAAGGGAAGTATGCATACTACAAATTTTGGTCGATAAATGTGCCTCTCATATTAAGGACCCTAATGGTCGAAGTGTGAACTACACGTGGTTCATGGAAGCGACCCATCGCCTGCTTGTGAGCCAAGTGTAGTTCACACTTTGACCACTATATTTGTATCAAAGCACTTTAGCAACCTTAGTATGAGACTAGCAACTAGCATTTGTAGTATTCATGCTTCCTTCTGGCTGTAGTTTCAGTGAAAGAGATATGAAGCTAATTAGCTTAGCAAAGTACCATAAACATATGGTAACCTGAACAAGGTTTCCCCCAAAAAACTTGCTAAGCGTGGTGGTTGTGCGCTCGGCAGTCATTCATCCAGCAGCCTGTCATGTTTTTGAGTTAAAAAAATGTTTGAAGTTGACAGAAAATGTTAAAATATCACTCGATAATTATGTGTTATTGAAAGATTGGAAAATTAATACCTGAACACCAACAATAAACTCCTACAAAATGCAAACATTTTAAAAAGACTTGAATAAATAAGAAATGTTTAGCCTGGTGGAGGCACAAGTAAAGCCTGGTAGCCCGCCAGGCTCATAATGCACTGGGGGGAACCCTGGTGACATTTATGTTGAAAATGTAATGCCAGTCTTTAAATATCTGGGAATAACTCTGATTTTCCCGGACATTTGTAGTTTTTTTTCTTTGTTTTTGTAAAGAAAACACACACTGACTTTTCATCTGACTGGACTCACATGCCCCCCCTCCTTCCAGAAAGGGACTCGCTGTGTCAGGCTCTCGTCGTTCACCCTCCAATAAGCAAAACCTTGAAAACTCCTTGCACCAACGTCTCCTGGCGGCGAACGGCTTTCAGAGATTCAATTACCCTGAAACATCCATTGACGTCTTTCAAACTTTCTGTCTTCCGCTAAGTGGTCGGTGTGTATATGTTTGCCGGTTGAACGCCCTTTGAAGCAGTGGCATTGTAATTGTCACTGCTGGTGAGGGGAACTGCTATTAAAACAGTGAGTGCATTTCTGCTGGTTGTGTGGGGGGGTGCGTGCGTGTGTGTGTGTGTGTTGGGACCAAAAGTACTCTACGTGTGTGGGTGTGTGATCAAGTGTCTACATTGGTATACATTTCACATCATAGTGAAGGGATAGTCCACTCTGATTGGCTTTCAGTGACCTCACCCTTTTATTGAAACAGTGTAGAACACGCGCACACACACATAAGCAAAGCAAGTAGGGTTGAATGAATCATTCTGTCATTTCTTATTTGTTCATCTCTCTGTTCTCCTTCCCTTTTTTTGAGCATTGTGGCGTGAGAACCCAGCCTTTGTGTGTGCGTGCGTGTGTGTAAGCGTGTGTGTGTGTGTGTTAGTGGGTGGCTGAAATCGACTATGTGCAGTAATATGACCCAGACCGCCAACAGCAATGGTATGCAAAGGACAGGAGGAGGAAAGCGGTGAGGAAAGAGTTGATGGTGGAGATGGGCTATTGATCTATGAGGTAATGCCTGTGTAGGTCAATGTTTTGAGTCAGGAAGTCGCGAAGCAGAGGTAACAGACCGCAGAGCAGGAGAAAGACAAGCAGCTCATCAGTGGTGGTAAAGAAGGAAGCAGAGAAGCGTGTGCGGGGGGGAACGAGTAGACCTGAAAATAGCATCTAGGATGTGAGTTGTTACACGAACAAAAAAAATTCATTTGAGTTTTGACTTTTAAGATGGGGAACCGCACATACAGTATCGCTATGTTTTATCATATGGTGATACAATGATGACGGTGTTATGGTGACATCTTAACTTTAAGTAATTCAGGAAATTGTTCTGAAATGACCAAATTCGCCTTCATCCAAAAAAGTAAGGAACAAATTCAAAATATAAAGAATGCAACATTTCTTTATGTTTCTTTAAACGTAAACGCTTTAGAAATCGAGTTATCCATCTGTGGATTTCTCTGAAGCGTTTGTTTAAATACTGTATTTTGGGGCCGTAACAGTGCGAGCTGCTTCACATTCCTCGTTCTGCTGTTTTACAAACATCAGGAGACCAAAATGGAAACATTAAAATTTTCCATCTATTTAAAATTGGTGTAAAACAACAAAAAAGTAAAAAAAAAACAATGTCCACACAAGTTTCAGTTCCCTCTCTAAAACAAATTAAGAACAGATTTAGATTTAGATTCTACAAACCACCAATTCATGCAATGTTCCAGCAAACGTTTACAACACATTCTAGAAATAGATTTATTTATAAATAGATAATTTGCATAGTCGGTCTCACCGCTTTAGATTCACATACACGTTTCTGACGGTGCTGTTGTTGTGGGAATCAGGAAAACAACCGTTTAGCGTCAGGAGATGTGGTCGGAATATAAACCAGCCCCTGCTTTCCAGATTATATTACCTGATCATCCTTACAAAGCTTTATTCTGTTAAAATGGGTCAGGATTAAACACAACACTTGACAGCCGGTTAGAAATGGAAGAAAAGGATGCTGTGTGGGCAGAGCCATCTACTGAAATAGACTGAGGAGGGGTGACTTTACAGCTGTAGATAAAACTGCACATCATGACAGCATCACATGCAACAGGAAGGTTGATAGTCAAGACAAGAGAGAACGCCTGCTGACTCATTCTCCGTGTATACTCTCTGTTTCATGCACTCTTTCCTATTTATATAGCCGTCTTTAAAGAAATCCCATCCGACAGAAGCCGGTTGAAATGCCTTACCCTTTCTACTGCAGATGACTCTTCTGTCGAATGTCTTCTAAAGACGGTTTAGTGCCGTCCTCCCTTCAAACAGTTTCCCCCCCCTCCACCTCCCTCTCTCTACGCAGGGTACAGAGAAGGGTTTCTATGGAAACGAGGAAGAGACAACGGCCAGTTCCTCAGTCGAAAGTTTGTCCTGTCGGAAAGGGAGGGAGCGCTTAAGTACTTCAACAAGCAGGACGTAAGCGACGTCAAAGTTTTGACTTGGCAATACATTTTGAAAAAGCGGTGCTTGTATAAAACCTTTGCCAACTGTTCCTGCCTCCATCAAGGCCAGAGATCCCAAGGCAGTGATGAAAATCGAAACGCTCAACGCGACCTTCCAGCCGGCCAAGATAGGGAATCCCTGCGGCCTACAGATCACCTACCTGAAAGACAACAGCACAAGAAACATCTTTGTTTACCACAGTGACGCTAAGGTACAGTCTTATAATCTTACACTGATATACTTGTGTCCGGTGAGTGAGTAATGTACAAGTACTGCAATGATTGACTTTTCCAATGCTCTGGAAAATCTTGAAGAGCAAAATGGGGAGAACATAAATGTTATCTGCTTCATGAAAAACACTGAGTCATCAGCGTAACGACAAATTTTGTTCCCGGTTTTTTCCTTCATGGTCTGGTAGGAAAATGAACTAGTTGTGAAATGTTTTTGTCTTGAGCCAAAGGTTTTTGCAATATTCTGCTGAAGTTCCAATTGCTTTATTTGCAAATGAATCACATTTATAAAGTCAATATTTAAATATTTATATTTTGAGCGTTCCCATTTAGAACTTCTGTAATTTACCTTGCTGACTATCACATTCTGGTCTAAATCTTGACTGACAGTGATCCCCTGTCACTGGTGTTAAGCACAGTTTCTTTGTTTCTTGACCACAATCTCAGTCGGGTGAAGATCTGGAGAGTTTCCTATAAAATTTCACTTGATTTTCATGTCCTTGTCTTGGATTTCTTCCATTGAGCCGGATTTCTCCTTTTGAATTTCAACTGGGCCAATCAGTGACTAGAAGGACATGTTGTGTTTATTTTCTGCGCTGTTTTAGAATTGTCTGCTTGTATTTCTGCAATGGTTCAACGCTTCCATATATAAGCGATTAAAGTCGGAGCAAGAGGAATGTTTAAGATATTTTATTCCTGGCAATGATGTTCTGGCCTTGCTCCCTGCGGGGCTGTTTACAGCGGAAGCAATTTCCAGTAAGCTTCATCAAGTTAGCGCATTACAAAAGTCACAGACAATTGTTAGCAATTGGGTAAAATTCAACAGAGTCCACGCCTCCGTCTGGTAATCATTTCTCAGTAGATGAAGGTCCAGACTTTCCGTATGGGGCAAAGTGTAAAACAAGGAGATGGTTTTTACTAGGCTACCAAAGTGCACTAAAATGTAAATGTTGCATTCTAAACATAAGCGACACTGGGATTTATAAGATTCAGGAATAAATGGTGAGCATATTAGTCAACCAAAATAATAATAATCTGCGGTCAACACAACAAAGAAAGTTTCAAATTTATCTGTTAGCTTTAGCAAACACCATGCTGGATGAGAGACTTGAATCCTGAAGCCTGTTCACCCAGACTGACTTAATTTTCCTTGAAGAATACAAATCAGAGTTTGGAGAAAACGAGGAAGAACAGACAGGAAACTTGTTGGGTCCAAAATGTTCAGACTGATATTTTTGATCCAGAATATTACTCTAACTTGTGTGCTCTAAACATTTTTAGCGTTGATTAGCATCTGTGTTGCTCTGTTTGAAAGTGATCCCTAAATAAAGCATGATTAAAATTGATTATTGAAGGTTTTCAGGTGATTGATCTCCTTTCATGTTTGCCGCTTGTAAACGGCGCATTGTGCTGGTATTGCCTCAGCACAGTTATAAAGATAAATCTGAAAAGCTTCTGAGCCAATGATTAACATGTTTTGAACATCAATTTTGTTTTCTTGAGACTTATTAATAACCCATTTTATTTTGTTTATTTCCCTGGGATATTTAAAATGTCTTCCAGCTCCAGTGTGAAATATTCTTTGGAAGTGAAACATTGATCTTTCAGAGGACCAACTTGCATTTTTATGTCATTATTGTAAATTGTTTTGGAAGAAAAAGTGACCTTTACCCTGTTCTTGTTGCTGAGAAAAGGCTATTACATTAAGGCCCCAAAAGTGATATGCATTTCTTTAAATTAGGCTAAGGTCTGATCGAACCTGAACTGCAGATCCGACTACTTCATTTCCTCTCTTAAAATATTTCATCTTTACTTAATCGTTAAGCTTTTAGAACAAACAGAAAATTCCAGTAAAAGTAGTTTTCACATTTGTATTTAGTAGTACATTTACTATTTAGTTGAGTACTGTCAACTGCACAGCTTCAGCTTCAGTGGTGTGCGAAACATTTGAACACCACTGGTCTTAATTAGATCATACATTTTAGATTGAGAAAATAAAAACATCACTCTGACTCTATGGTTATTCATCATCAATGAAATGTGAAGGGAAATCTTGAAAATTACATACAGTTTTCACTTCAGTTGCAGCTTCTGGTTTAATCTTTAAAAAAGTATAAATTTATCAGCTATTAATAGATTACTGACTAGAAAAAGGAATTTCAGAGGTTGAAGGGGACAAAAAAATAAGCACTGCTCCCTCTGCTGGTAGAGTCGGAGTACTGAGGGGTTGTGAAAGGAAGAGTTCACTGAGTTCAGTCTGTCTCAATCTGAGGTGGAGTTACTGACGGAGACAAGGAGTCAAAACTCGTATTTTTACATCAGAAGCAAAAGAAAAAGTCCTTGTTGGACTGGTAGAATGTACTGTCGTGTCGCGCAGGACGTGTTCCTAATGGGAGCGTTTGTTTGTTTGGCAGGAGATGGTGGACTGGTTCAACGCCATCAGAGCAGCCCGGTTCCACTACCTGCAGGTGGCCTTCCCTGGAGCAAGTGACGAGGAGGTGAGAAAGATGCACTTAAATCCAACACGTTTCTGGGAGCCAGGCTTGTGGCTCCGGTTGCTGCCTGGGTGGCGGTAGTTCATGTTTTAAATTCAGACTGATTTCCCTGTAAAACTAGATGATATTTCCTTGGCACACATTTTCTCTGCCTCTGTTTCTAATCCTTCAGACACGTTCTAGTTGAGCATCTTTGTTTGTTGTTGATATTAAATTGTATTAGTAGAATAATTATTACTTTTAAGGTCACTTTCCATTCTATGATTTTAAAATTACTCATGTTGTTGTATTAGTTTGTAGGTGTAAAAAACCCCCCCACACAAACACAAAAAAAAACGCATCCACAAGCATGATTGACAGCACTAGAACCCTCCTCCTGGCTCTGATTGGTTGTTTCTGGGAGCGGTGTATGTCTGCAGATGGCAGTATAACCACAGGGAGAAGGTAGAGGAGCTCAATTTTATATTGATTATTTATCTCATACTTTACTCTCAGGACATAGTGACAGCTTTAATATGTAATATGTAAAATAATATTTTTTATAAAAGTTATACTGCAGCTTTAAGTAGAGTAGTACAAGATGGGGTATTAAAAAAACCTAATTCAGTGTAGGTTTTTTTATGATGATACTTCATTTGCACTTTTTTAATATTTCATGCAAATCTTTAATGTTTTTGTTTTTGTTTTTTTGTAGCTGGTGCCCAAACTAACACGGAACTTTATGAAAGAAGGCTTCATGGAGAAAACCGGCCCAAAGGTTTGTATTGAACCTACTGAAGAATAAATAAAGTAAAACTGAAAGTAAATCAATAGTTTCTACTGAGGAAGGTGTTTCAAGGCTGTTTTGGGCCCACTTCTCTTTTATATATAAGTATATATATATATATATATAAAAAAAAAAAAATTCCCTTCTCACCCTCTGCGGGTGGTCTCTCTTTCATCCTCTGAGCTCGGGTCCTCTACCAGAGGCCTGGGAGCTTGAGGGTTCTGCGCAGTATCTTGGCTGTGCCTA
>CAEGAE010089825.1:0-18485 GCA_903067095.1 Girardinus metallicus | reverse complement strand
GTATGGACAAGATGTTCAAAATCTTGACCATAAGATTTTGAACATCTTGATCTGCAAGATGAACATAAATCCTTCAAAATTATTTTGCAGGATATTAAAGATAAGATTTTGAACATCTTATGCTCAACATCTTATGTTGAACATCTTCAACATTTCATGTTGAAGGATGTTGTACGAGAGAAGTATTTTCATAATTGACGTCCTAAACAAAAGAATGAACTGTTGACAAAAAAGTTACCGATTCTTGACTTTTTTCCCTTTCCCCTTTTTTTAGTTAATTCAGAAGTAATTACTTCACATTTATATAATTACAAAAATAGACCTTTACTATGTAAAAGAAAACTTATGACAGTTGGTTTGTTGTAAAAAGAAAAGTGTCATACTGTTGATCATCTTTTTGTGTTGTGTAACAAAAAAATACATGATAAAAATGAATTAAATTGAGTTGAATTGATAAATAACAGATTATTTCATCATGCAAAATAGATTTTGGATTTCAAATCCAAGTAGGCTGCTTTATTTTGGGGCTTTTGTCAGGACAAGGGGAGTAAGCAGAATGTTAAGATCGCACAAGGGTTAAAAAAAAAATGCATCATAAAAATCCAAGCGAGGAGATGGTGATGATAAAAAAAATTTGACCTAAAGGTCACTTTAGCAAACTGCACAACTTTGTGTCCTGTCAACAGATTCTGTCATCTGAGCTGTGGCTCTCTGCTGCTCTTCAATTATCACTATGGACTTCTTCGATGCTTCTCTGATCAATGCTCCCCTTGCTTTGCCTTAGGTGTACTCTAATGAATTATTTGACTTTTTGGGGCATTTAGTTGCACTGCATTGTATTTAGGGATATCAAATTCAAATGAATATACCTGTTTTCAGATTTTGAAACCCATTATTGGTCTATTACATAAAATCGCAAAATTAAAGTCCATGGTTAGAATGTGTCAAAATGTAACATAAAACATAAAAACAGGTTGTAGGGCCTGAATAGTATTGTAGAACTCTGTAATGTTGAACATAAGGCCCAGTGGGTTTGAAGAGTTGGACTGACCTGAGTTATTCCCTTTTCTGCAACATCTGGTAAAGACAAACACTTTTTTTGCTTTGTTAGACAGTACACACTATGTGGATGATAATTTCAGTAATTTCTGTATTGGACATTTATGTTGTCGACTGCTGACAGAAATTTCTTGGAGATCCCTGAAAAAACATGATGCCATCAATAGTTGTTTATGATGATGACAATTTACATCCAAATGGCACATTTTCATAAAATATGTTTAATGACACTTGCAAATGACATTACTTAAACATCAGCTGAATATCCCACGCTAACAGTGCAAAAGAATATAAATAGCAACGGATTAATCCAGTGCTGTGAATTCACGTGAATATTGAGATTTCAGAGGTTTGTAATTTACATGACCAGCTGGCATCACACACATTCTTCTGCTCCCTGTCTCGATCCATCTGTTTCTGCACCTGCACAGGCTTTCCATGCTGGTAGACTACCTGCTGAGTAATGAATATTACAAGCTCCTCTCTCTCCTTTCTCTAACAACATATTGCAAAGAGGTCAAGTCATCAGAGTACAAAGTTTTTCAAACATATATTCATTTTTGCTCACGTCGAAATCTTATTACCTACCAAAAAAAGTATTTTTGAGATAAAAGGTTGGTTGTTTTAAGGTCTTACTTTTGTAGTAGCTACTCCTAGGTCATCAACTGATCACGGCGACAAAGCCTATTTTAAATTACAATTAGGTGTCTTATCCCAAAAAGAACTGACAAAGCATTTAATAGATGGACAACTTAAAGTCTAAGTCCTGTGCTCCTTTTGCTTAGTCAAACAGTGACAATGGATATCACTTCATTTTATTTTTGCTCAGAAACCTCCTCAGTAAATTCTTAGCTCATTAAATATACAAAAAATATCAATTTAGATAACACAACCTGAGATAAAAATGTCAGACAACTGGAAATGTATCACTTATATTAACAAAAATGCAGCCGGTACAGTAAAACAAAGTGTTTCCAGGAGCCTGACCTCACTTTTAATTACAGCCTATAGCAATTATTTAATAAGCAATAAACACTTGCATTTTGCTGTGCAAATGAACACTTCAAATTTTACTTTTTATCCACAAGAAATGCCTTTCCTATGGTCCCTTCAAAATCTCTATGTAAGACTTTTGGCTGGATCTTGAATTAATTCCTGATTAATTGTAAGGGTATTAATGATCCCGTCAAGCTGTGAATGCATAGTGATGTACTGTTCACTGCATGTGTATTGCTTGTATCACAATGGATCTTACAATAAATTTCTGACAACTTCATGATTTTTAAAATAAATGGCAATTCTCCATAATGCATTATATAGCCAGCTAAGGATTACATTTATGAGCTAGACCTACACAAGCCTCAAGTCTGCATCTGGTTAAAAGAATTTTAGTTGATAACCTGCTGGTTTCTGTTAAAAGACTTTCTTATGTGACGTATGCTGACTAATTTTGGCTTCTTTTTCCAACAGATATTGCTGCATGTGTGCTAAGCAGCATCACTTTCTTGCTGTGTTCAAGAGAACCTTGTCTGAATCCACTGTAGGGGATCACCTAAGCCTCCAAAAGACCTGCTTTAGTCCCGGCAGCCTTTAAGTCTCAGGACAATCTCCGGTCAAGGCAACAGAGTTTTGTGTGGAGATTTTCAAACCCACACATACAAGACTCTTAATAAGACAAGTTGGGAATGCTGGTGCAGTGATCAAGGTTGGTTCCTGTGAGTTAAACAGCAGCTCATTTCAGACTAAATAAAGCACTTCTTTTCAGGATAGGGAAAAAAATACTTTGATATTATGGGGGGTTTTATCTGGCTAAATCACAAGACATCACAATTAAAATACTCATTAATTAAATAAGAATTTTATTTTGGTTTGGTACAGTAAAACGAGAATTAAGCAACATCAAGGTGACCAGGACAAAATAAAGTAGGATGCAGCATTGATGTAAAATTTGTGATGACTTCATCTAATTTTAAGATGACCACATAAAAATAGATGACACTGGTAAATACAACATTGCAAGAAAACATTTGTAGCCACTGAAGCATAAAACCCAATTCTGTTATGTGTATTAGTTTTAAAGAGAGAAGACTCACCATGTGGTTCTGGTCCTGGAGAAGATCTTGTCAACTCTAGACAGAAAGAAAGAGATTTTACTTAAATACCTCCTAGTTGTATTTCACATTATGCAGGAAAACTCAAGTCCAATAGAGCAAAAGCACTAAAAGAGGAACCTTTCTGCAAATGTATCAATCAAATGTGAGCATCTGAACATAAAAACTCATTTTTTGCCCACACAATTTTGCATAAATCATGATAATTTTAAAGCCAGTATATTATTTTACCAGTAGATTGCAATACATGTTGTACACTAGGGACGTGACACGAAGCCAGAGGAATACGCTTTCCATATATCCTATTTCCTCTCCACCACGCCTCTGCCTGCCAGCTACAGGCTCAGTAGAGCCAGAGTGGAACTGTTTCAAACACGGTAAGTGGTGCCTGGCAGCTGGAAGGAGGCAGACTGTCGGAGTGTAGATATGATTAAATGGAAGGAAATGCAGCAGTTTTAATCGAAATATCATCAAGATTAGAAAATAAAAATTGAGCATGCATGAAAATGTAATCTACATCTCAAATAATCTGAGAGATGTGGAGGAATTAATTACAGAAATTGTGCAACATTGTTATGTTGTGAGATAAACTTATATACGCAATGAATAAAAGAAATATTAAAATTCAAAGCGGGAAATAAAGTCAATATAAGAGGATGCCAGAGTATTTTTCCTCCATCACACTTGCTCAACAGGTCTGTATTTTGGAGGGATGTCACTCTCTTACAATAATGCCTCCTCTGGTACAACTAATCTTTAAAACTACACAAAAATAGACACTGTCTGTGTATAATTAATCTACAAATAATCACTGCCACTGCCATCCTCCCCAGGGTTAACAATTCAAAAAATTACAAAGCTCATGCAGAGTCGACACTCACAAAGGCACGCAAGCTGTTTATTGACAAAGTAGTAAAATGAAAATACCATCCGGATAATTAGCGCTACTCTCCTGACATTCTTATTTTAGACTTGTGCAAATAGACTGCTTTTGTTTGCTTCCTAAATAACAAAAATCTCTATAGAAAATGTGACATATGCTTAGCAGCATACCAATCATTGATTTTAGCTAGGAATATTTTGATATTCTTTAGACTGCTATCTAAAATTCACCTTCCTAAAAGCTCATTGGAAAGTCATTTCTGTGAATGCTGACTGGTTACATCACACACAGAAGAGATGTGTCTACAGCATCTCCTTGTTTCCAAATTTTACGGTTGCATTTAGTTTTACTTGAGAAATCCCAAGATTTATTCCCCAAAGATTATATTTCTGAACACCAGAAACAGATTATGTAAGGTTTGCCCCTGTCTCCACCCTTTATCCTTTACAGATTTTACGACATGTGCACGGAAAAGATCCTGCCACCCAGAACACCTGCAGATGATTCTCTTTGGTCATGAAAATCTTAAGAAAAAAATATAAGCGTTTTTAAAATCACTGTCAAACAAAAAACACAGTTGGTGTGACATTATGTTGCCTGGAGGACAAAAATGAGCTTAAACATGTATAGTAAATGTGCCTGCTGGCAGGAATAATTACTGCCTTTGACTGCAGTGGTCTTCTGCCATTTCACATATACTTATGCACCAAAACAGTTGACAGAAATGGTCCAAATGGTTCTCAGCATGTCATAATGAACTGTAGAGGCTGGCTAGCAAACTATCATTTGATTCAGGTGTGTTGATCCAGGGAAGGAACTAAAACCTGCAGGATGCAAGGACTGTCTTTAGACACTTCTGCATTAGAATTATTTAAGCTAAATGTCTTGAATAAGCTGTTACTTAGCTGAACTTGTTGTATAGAGAGATGTTGGTTGCTTTCTTGGACAGTTTGTGCAACCTTTACACTCCTGATGGGCAGGACTAATCAACCCAAGTGGGAGCACCTGTCAGACACCATCAGGGGTGTTTAATTTAAAACAGCTAATACACCTTGCCCTGCTGCTTTGTTTTCCCCTGTTTCTGCTGGCATCATATGTGTTTGTCACATTGTATTCACTATAAAGCGGACTAAATAGGGGTAGCTGCCAGTTTTTGTATTTCAGGAGTTGAACTGTACTTCAAAAATACACATCAAATATTCACTACTATGTGCTGCATAAATGGCAATTAGAAAAAGTAAACAAAAATCCTCTTTTTGTCTGTATTAGACTGAGAACATGCCACAAATTTTTGGCATCGACACATCTCTGTCTAAATAGGCAAATAAATTGGAATATTAAAGCATTTATTTTACTAATTTGATTAAATAAGAAGAAAAATCTATTATATAAAGTGACGCTATAGAGAGCGATACATGTCAAGCCTTAATGTTTACTCTACAATATCAGTATACATTTTCCCTCTGAAATAATTCAGCTCACGCAGAATAGGAAAAGTGCTACTCAACTGTTGGAATGTGGACAGAAGGTAATCAACCATTTCCAACATCAACTAACTCACAGATTGTGGTCTATTTCAAATGGGGCAGTTTACATATTCAGAACTTTACTTTCACTACAACACATAACAAATTTCTACTTTAACCCTAAACTGGAATTTCACTTCATTGCTTTCTCACTCTGGTTCTTATCACACACTGCTTCTGCAGAACGTGTGGCAACTGTGTTAAGTAATGGGTTCATTTGAATCAGATGTGCTAAAGTGTCTCAAGGTAGAACATGTTGGACCAGAGGACAAAAATATTGAATTACTGAAGCTTGTAGTTTTAAGTTTGAGTTTGTGCTTTGCCAGACTGTAAAGTAAAAAAATTAAAAAAGCTTGTGTTGCTTACATTTTTCTATGGTTCAGTCATTAAATTATGTATTCTAGCTTACCAACGGGAAATTCTAAAAGTTTTACATATTTAGGTGTTTGTTGTTAAAATTTGCACATTTTATATGATTAGTTTGATAATATTAGATGTATTATATGTATTTTGTAAAGTCTAAGATAATGAAAGGGTAGAATCCCACAATTAGCTTCAAATGAAATGTTATTTTATTGAACTTTTCAGTGTGTTTCAAACACTGTTGTATCAACCTTATCCCTGTTTTCTAACTGACTAATATCTATTTGATATGAAAACAACCATGTCAGGAGCTGCTGAGGGCTGATTTTTTTTACTGTTTGTTGCACCTTGTTTCTAGTGGAAATATTAGTTTGCCAGTCAGCATTAGGTGTGCTGTTTGTCCCCCCTGCTGACACAGACAGCACTCTGTTTTTATGTTAACAGTCAGGATTGAGAAATAGGCCACAGCATAAACAACCACACCTCCCTCTGCTAATGGATGACATGACACTTCCAAAAAGTGACACAGCATGAACCGTAACAAACTAAATTTTGCAACCAATTGCATTGACAAACAAGTGTCTCCAAATGTTTTAATTAGAGAGGAATGTCATAAAAATACATTAACTTTACTATGAAGCCTACTCTATTGCTTTTGATTTGGACTTCAATGTTCTGATGTGGTATTGCACAGCTGAGACTAAACCTGAATTGCCACATTTTTATTCTCTATCTCTAGTATCAAGAAAACAACCAATAAAAAAAACCCCACATATATATATTCAGTTCTGTCAAAATAGTTGAAATGTTTTTTGTCAGTTTTTCAACCACACTAGCAAGCTTTTCCAGTTTTAACATTTAAAGAGATTGAACCAAAATACAATTCCCTCAACGACCTTGCATTTTTTGTAGCCATAAAACTCTGGGGAATATTTAAACTACAGTGAAATCTATGAAAAGTGGTAAGCAAAGCCTGTGGGGGGAAGACTGATGCTGAGAAGACAATGCTACATTAGAAATCACATATGAAAAATGTCTACATTTTATGCTTTTAAAAAATATGTACATAGATGAGTACATAAATGTTATATAATCTTGATCTAATAAGAACAGCAAGGGAGCAACAATAATATTTTTTGTATAGTATTGTAGGCTACACCTCAAACACTGTTTTGCTGAGTAACACGGAAAAAAAAGAAATGAGGCAAGATATCAGAAAGGGAATGTGCATCTACAAAAATCTTGCTTCTCCTAGACTATAATTTCCTGCTTCAAGGTGACATATATAAACACCACATGGATGTCCAGTCATTCTACAGTTGAGGAAAGAAATAAATTCCAGAGATGAATGTGCTTCAATGAGTATCAGTTCCAGAAATAAACAAAAGATCTTGTGAAGATGGTGACAGAATCTCATAAGAAAACCATATTAAAACAGCACGGCTGAAAGGCTGTGAGGAAGAAGCCATTTCTCCAAAAAAAAAACCCATAAAAAGTCAGATTAAAGTTTGAAAATGCACTCTGACAAAAGCTTTCGGTTTCAAAGAAATTTCTTTTACATTTAGAGGAGAAGGGGGGACACTTGAAAGCCTGCAAACATTATCTGAACTGTGAAGTACAGAGGTGGCAGCATCATGTTGCGTGAGTGTTTTGGTGTGGAAAATGGACAGGATGGTGAGGAAGGAACATTGTGAAGAAAGATTCAAGCTACATCGCAACACATCAGCAAGGAAGGTAAAACTTAGGTGAAAATGGGCTTTCCAAATGTACCATGTCTATAAGTATTCTGCTAATCTATAGGGCTTAAAGGCAACAGAGCAAATGTTTTGAAGTGGCCATCACAATGCTATAACCTCAATATCATAGATGATAAGAGGGCAGAGTTGAATAGGTGTGTATGTAAGCAGAGCCACCATCAAACATGACAAAGTTACATCACTTCTTCCTGAAGGAACAGGACAAAATTTCAGCAAACTATATGAGAAGCTTGGAAGGAAACCAAAATATTTAATCAGCAATTTGACTTTTCACTGCAGTTACATAGATGCCCTTTAACTAGAAATCAGTAAATGGGTTTTCTTCAACCAGTCATCTACCGATTTGGTTGGAACTGCTTAAATCTGAGGCTGCCTTCTGGTTCAGCTATGTTTTCTCTTTTTTTTGTTGTGCACTTTTGTTTTCAGGGTTGCTTGCTTTCAGTCTTTGTGTTTGTGTTGCTGTGACATTGTCCTTGGTCTACTGCTGTGCTTTCCTTTTGCAATAGTGTATTTGTTGGATTTTCACTAAATTTCAGTTACAACTGAGCCACCTACATGTTATGCCCCACCTGTTGGATTGTTGCTAAGTGAGTTTGCAATCCTTTTTGTTTATGCAAAAGTTGTGCAAAATGAGACAATTCACTTCTACAGGGGCAAATCTGAATTGTTGTTACCATGGCAGCTCCTAGGCATGCTAGGTTTTTATTAGGTAAATTAATTGTATTGTCATTAAAAAGAAGAAGCTTAAAGGCAAACAATCAGAATCATACAAGAAACTAAAAAAATCACATATGATATTTTAACATTTTGTGCTGTTCTAACTAGTTTAACAATTCAAAAGTAAAAAAAAAAGGTTTAAAACCCAAAACCTACCGATTGTCTTTGAAATATTTGATTATTGTTAATCATTACTTATAGTATCACAATAAGGTCTGAGGATTGAGCTAACATCCTAAATTCTAAATCCAATACATCAAAAGATGCTCAAATAGAAAACACAAAAATAAATACTATTTAGCAACAAGTTGTGTATCTTTCTGCATGTTTGCTTTGCTTTCTACAAACCTGCTTCTTTTACAGTGGTAAAGAGAAATCTTCCAGTGATCAAATCCGTTCAATTATTCCATCATTATTAATGACATATAACAATCTGTATTATGTGTAATTTAGAAAAACCATAAGGTGTTTTTTTTTTATGTGCAATTCTTAGAATTCAAAAAAAATCTCCAGGTGCTTATATGTCACCCTTTCAAAATAAACTGGAGACTCAGCTTGCACAAGAAAGAAAAAAATTGTTTGATGCATGCCACAACACTGAAAAAAACATAAAACGTCTTTCTGTTACACTCACATTCTCTGCTCATAAAGTACGAATATAATTTTATCCCACTTGACATCGTAGGGTGATCTGAGCACATCAAATGCTAAGTGACTAAAGTAAACATCAGTGGGGAAAGCAATGATATTGGGCTGCAGTAGTGCAAAAGGTGTTGGGGAGATGACATTTATTAGTGCCACAAGAAATGTGTCTGAAAATTCAAAATAGTCTCTGCAGAAATGACTCCAGACCTCCAGGAGTTTTACTAAATATAGCAGCCATTTCTAGTCAACTAAAATCACACTGCTCAGATCGCACAGATCTCTAGTTAGAAAGTTAAAAACAAATTCTTACTATATATGTTGCCTGATTTTAAAATGCTTTTTTAACAGGAAGAATTAAGACAAAAAAATGTTTAACTGCAAATTATATTTATCAGGTTTCATTAAATCTCATACCACTGACATTGCCCTTCTTAGCATCTCAGATGAGATAGTGTGACAGAAAATTGTACTGTTGTACTTATGCTGGATTAATCCTTCATCTTTGGTACAGTCAGCTTTTGGTTCATAATGTTGAGAATAAATAATTCTGTGTTTTCCTCTTATCTCTTTTAGCTAGTTGCTAAGCTAAAGCTAAGCTAAACATAAAGGAAATCACATGTTAGGAAATGCAAATGAGAGCTAGGGCAAGGGATGACACACTAGGTAACGCCCTCTTTGGGGCGTAGCTCCGAGAGAGAAAGGGAATGGGAAACTCTTGTGGGATGCCATTTTGACTGTTAGCTCTTAAAGTAACAGTCAAAATGGCTGTATTTTGGTATTAATAAATAGAATTCATGAATTCAACTCACTGACTCTTCTTTAGCCTAATACATCAAGAACTCAGCATGGAGAACGGTTAATTCTCCACAATAACCAACAGACTAAAGGATCAATTAGTAATTTGGGATCTGCTTTGAAATGGTTTACTTCACATTTATTTGACTAATCCTATTTTGAAGCTCTGCCAAATTACAGGTTGTTGTCCGTTCCACTATGGAGTCCCAAGTTTCACTATTGAGATTCCTATTGTTTTCGAGGTCTACCATGCCTTTTGGGCACATTTTGAATATGTTTTGATGTACATTTCCTTATCACTGCAATGAAGACAATGTATAATTTCATTTAAGCCCCACCAGGTTTTCAGATTGCTTCCTTAAAAAATGCTGGATGTCTGATAACCTTCTTCTATGGCACATGAAAAGACTAAAATCTTTGTGTGTGCTCCAAACAAGACAAATTCTCTTGTTTTGGGAACTTTTAGTCCTTTAGCCATCTATGGTAAATCCACAATCAGGATCCTTGGGATATATTTTGACCAAGGTCTTACATTAAATACATATTTGTGTATTTACAGTATAAAATGAGAGTAAAGTAACCCAAAGGTAGATGTCGAACTTCTGTAATGGTAAGCATAGAGAATCTTATCTATATGCATAACCTGGAAAGAAAATTCATGACAGTATTATCTTCATTTTTCTCTGTATGTCCTTTAATAAAGAAGATAAGAGTGAAGCAACAGAAAACCTTTCTGAAATAAGTTTAGACACAGCTGTTATCTTGGCCACTTCCAGTATGTCCCTGAGTTTTTAAGCCTAAAAAAAGAGCTGCCCAAAGCAGAAATGAGCAACCTCTGCTCTTTCCAATATGTACAGTTCTGCACCCCATCTCATATGGCTGCCTATAATTGCCAGGTGGGCTTGCCTCAGAAGCAATCAGAAACAGAGATGATTTAAAAACTGTTCATCTTTGAGTGTTTTGTTATTTCATTTATGTTTAAATTTATTACTTAGGCCAAAACCTAAACATCAAAGTTAAGAAAAAACACAGCTCATCTTGGAAAAACGGTGAAATAAAAAAAAAAGAATAGAAAACATGCATCAACAAGAAGTGTCCTTACGCTATCACACCAAGCTCCTCAACACAATCATAAGGTGGGAGCAACACCTGCAAGGGTAACTGTAATAGAGCAGTGAGAAATGTGTACAGCTTATGATCTCACATGGGTGAACTCTTCCTTTTGTCTTGAGGCTGAAAGCTGACTCACCGTTACAAAGCCTTTAAAACAGTCTTTTTTATCTACAAAAGATTAAAATTACAAGCACAAATAAATACATACACCGCTACTAATACTGGTTAACAAACACTGCAGAAACCACACATTTTTTGTAGACATCAACAAACCTTCGACACCACACTGTGTGGCTATTTATTCACCCTTATCAGAAACTGTAGAGTTCATTTAAATTGATTGGTTTCTTGGCACAGACTTGACTTTCAATCACAGCCCATGAATTTTCATTGGGCTCTTCCAGATGTCTAATGTAATGAAAGTCTTATTTACCCACTCCAAAACCAGTTTGAAGCATCTTTGGGATCATTATCCTATTGGACGGGTAACTTTTTTTTCCTGGTTATGTACATAATCAAAATCCCAGACAAAAACTGAACTATCTGGTCATAAGTATGTTTGTGGAGCACTGCTAAGAACAGTGTATCTAATGTTGAGCATTGTGTTTCTTAGTGCTGCAACAATTCCTTAAAATATCTTGTTATATTAAATATTTAAAATTCCTGATGCAAAATTTGCCATTATCCTCCATTTATTAAGTTCATCTTGTGCAACTGCCTAGTTTTTTCTTGTTGAGATGGTCATGTGTTTCACCAGGTAAAGCCATTGTAGTTTAAGTATCTTCTATTTGCACTAACTGTAACGGACAGAGACGGAACAATATGAGCAGAAAACCTGTGGGAAAAGTCCCAATACTTTATAAACTTAGCGCTAAATAAAGAAAAAAACTGAAGCAAAAAAATAGTTATTTTAGCATAACAGCATGATGCAACAATAACTCTGCAGATGGATACATTTCTGATTAATAAAACAGCTTTACTTGCAGACATAATCAAGCTTCAGTCAGATAAATCACCCAGATAGAACAGTAGGAGCTCATCATCTCTACGCACAGATTTTCAACAACCTAGAGGCTGAAAGTAAGCTCAATTATGATGATGGTGAGATATTTCTTTAAAGGAATCATATATTTGTGGATGTCCACATTTCCAGCTTTGAATTTCTAGCAGGAGATCATCTGAACATTGAAGGAAAAAAATCAAAAACCTTGTATAATCTTTAAGGACACTTTTGCACATGGATATGATAGCCACCTCTTAATTAATCAACTCTGCATCCAATCAAAAGCTAGACAAGTTTTTGGGATGAATGAGTTGGGTTAATATTAAGTTTTTTAAACTAGTTTGTACTGTATAAATTAAGTAAAATCCACAAATGAATTGAAACATGTCCATCCATTTCATTGTTGTCCAGTGGCTTCTATCAACAACAGAACTGGCAGACATAGGATGCAATTTTCAGTTGTTGTTTTGTACATCCGTTCTCCTTGCTCCAACAACTTCATCTTCCAACAGCATTTAGAATTCAATTTCACACAGAAATTATCCTGCCACCAAATAACATCTCCAAAGACAGTGTCACAAGTCTGAAGCTTCAAGCCTGAGCTCAATTCATTTCTGTTTGACAATTATTTTTCTTTTATTCATAAAGCAATTATTTCCTCACAGGGACTCGTTTTCAGCAACAGGGCTTTTAGCAGCAGAGGGAAATTCTCTTCAATATGGAAGCAAAATTAAATCACCAAGATATATTAAAATGCAAAATAGAAAAAAGGATTTTTTTTTTTCTTACAATAAACATGCTAATTTGTACCTGACAGTTGCTTTCAAGTACATGATCTGGCTATCTGCTGCATTGATGCAGTCACAAGATATTTTCAACTCAGGTCTCAATGGACATATCCTTTAGTGTGGAAGCTGTTACTGCAAGACGAAAACACAAAATAAACTATAGTCTATCAGAAAGGTGTTTAAAACTGAAGCCAGAAAAAACCGACGTAAGCCAGTATTTTAAAAGGAAATTCAGTTTTTTTATCTAATGTCAAGACATGTCTTCTGGCATTGAACAGGAAGGATGAACATATTAAACCAAACTTGCCTTAATTTATATTTTAGAGCTTTCAACCTGCCTTTCTTAGAGCATTCTGGATTTAAAAATGTTAGATCTTTGGAAATCTCTGAGTTAAGGATAGGATCCACACCCAAAGATAAGACAATCAAGTGATCTTAAAATGTCAACTCTGATGCTGAAACTCTGTTGTACAGTGACTGCTGCTCTGCCACACACATACATAGGGTATGACGTCTCATCTGCCACTAATAATTAATGTCCTCATTGTATAAAGGTCAATAAAAAACATTATAAAGGTCGTCCTTATATCCTCCTACATTATGGCTCTAAAAGAGAAATCTGAATAATCTAAAATCAGAATCGGTAGCTTTATAAAAAAAAATGGAGATTGAAAACTTTAAAGAAAATTCAAATTGGGAAGACAAAAAAACTCCAGATACTGTAAAACAATTTTATATAACTGCAGCAAAGCTAAAACAAATTATAGCATCTGATGTGTTTAATTAAAAATTTTCTTCCAATTTTCTTTCAACATTATTAAGGTTTGTGAGCATTCACATCATTCAGTGCTGCCTCCAGTACTGGACCTTATTAGTTTCTTGTGTTGGGACTAAACTATATACTTGTATGCAAGCTATTAGTCCCAGAATGCACTGCACTAACCCACTTTCATTTTCTAGGAGGAATACAAATGTTATGGTCTGATCACATGACATGGCTAACAAAGCTCGGCCTGATTGCCTGGAACACCAACTTTACCGCAGGGAACTGAAAAGGTGAGACAGACAAGGGGAGGGAAGGGAGGATACCATCTTCAAAATAAAACTGGATCCATGTAAATATTCAATCATTTAGGTAACCAGCGGCTGCAATCCAGCCAAGGAATAAGCCTTAAAACCTGGTAAAAATAATTCCAATACCAATACCAATTTTACTTTTTATTTTTTAAAACACTTTCTTGCAACTATTGGTTGGAGTAAAACGAGTAATTTCTTTTATAGTTGCAAGGAAAAATGTATTAATAATTTGCTGAGTGAAAAGAAGACTTTGCATCTTTAAGACCTAATAATAATTCCAACATTAAAATATATTTTACATTCAGAGTTACAGATTCTGGAGGTTTTAGTGAAGAGAAATTATGTCCTCAAAGTTTTTGTTTCCAATCCTTAAAATACATTTTTGCTTTTCTTAGGCCTGCAGAAATAGGAAAACTTTCAACTTGACCTCTGCTCCAAAAACCTCAAACTGATTCAAATGGGTGTTCTCTACACAGCCTAGAAGAACTCATTTGTTTTACCCAGCATCAGCAATAGTAGATATAATACCATATGAATTCTTGTACACTGCTTAGAAACCAAACTACTTGTCTCTGAGTCATTGAGAGAGTGACTCAACTTTGATGGCCATCTTTTCTGTGTTCAGTGGCACAAATTGAACACTTTAAGACCCCCTTTGTCATCATGTTATTTGTTGAATAGAATTTATTTAACCTACGTAGCTCTTGATTTCACAAGTTCAAAAGATCCAGTTGAAAAGCCATTAAAACTGCCAATTCATTGCTTAAATTTACAAGACATTTTATTATTCATGAAAGCAGCCAAGTCTGTTCAATACTTAAAAAAAAATCTGTACAGGTCACAGTGACCGAGAAAACAAACTGCCTTCCTAATGAGGTATCTGAAGAATCCCTCTCAAATCACCCTTTGTTGGATTTGCACATAAATAAAACTCATCTAATTAGTTTAGCAGTGTTTCGCTATGAATGGTTAAAGCTGTTAATTAGAAGGACCCGTTGCTGACTGTGAATGACCTTGTTATCTGACTCTGCGGTTGCTGAGCAGGTGCAGAACAGCTCCCTGAGCAGTCGTCTTACACCATCCCCTCAGTTCTCCTGAGATGGCAATCAGACACAACAGGTTCTCTATTGTGTCACACACTAGTGTCGTTGTAGAGCGAAGCAAATGGTAAAACATCCCAAATCAAATGGCCATTACACAGATTAGGCCTGTATTATCTTACCCTCCATAAGCTCCAAACGTAAAACTCCTTTTCCTCTGAGACATCCTGCTGAGCGGCTGATGAGGCTTCACAGAGGATATCAGCGCAGATCAGCCCATGGAGCTACGGACAGTCAGTCAAACCTGTTTGTATCTCTCTGCTTAACCTCATTTCCCAACACCTTTAACTTTCACCTCCCCTCTCCGTCTTTGATTCAGCCCTTATTATGTGGGCGTGTGTTTCTTTTTTTTCCTCTATGTGTATTTTGTGTGCACTCTTGCCAACCCACCCTTTTTGACTATTAGCAGTTTCCATCTCTGGCCGACTAAAGATGTGGCAAGTGTCTGTCATGTTGTGCTGTCGTCCCGGAAACACAAATAATGATTTCTTGAAATCAGTTCAACTGTTTACCTTTTTACTTCTGCCAAGAAGAGGGTACAAAATGTATATTTCCTCTGCTTTTCAATTTTATCAAGCAATTGCTCCGGTGTGAATGAAAAGTGCTCTCTGTCCAGGAGTGTTCCTGGAGGAAAATAGAAAGATGGCCATGCAAGCACAAATGCACTTCAAGGTTAAAGACAAGGTTTGTCAGATTTTCTGAGACTGAAATTTATTTTTACTTTCTTGAAGAGCTCTCAATGAATTACTATACTTACACGTCTTACACGTTTCACTACGTGTAATATTTGGGAAGGAGACATTGCTTTGCTCAATCTGAGAGAGAAAGTGTGTAATTATAATTTCCTACTAATGAACTGGAATGATTCATTTTATAAAAAAGAAAAATTTTACATAATTTCAAAGATTAACTATGAACCACAGCCTTTGTACATTTCTTTTTATATATACTTTTGTTTTTGCTGACACAAGTAGCCTTTATTCATAAAGTTCCTCGAGAGGAGGGTAGAGAGAAGTCAGGTCAGGGTCAACTGAGCCTTCTGCAACAAAGACCTACCATTCTTTGCAGATTTTATACTGACTTGACCAGTTGAGTTGCCCAACACTCCTCTATCAGACTTTATTAAGCATTTCAAACCTTTATAGAAAAAACATCTATAACCGATTTAAGCTTGAAACTGGGGGCTTGGAGTTGCAGTATTTCTGATGAAATATGCTCATTTATGCATATCATCAAAAGCTTTACATTCCTAATGCTGCATGAAGCCACTCATCTGTATATTTTTCCACATATTTTGATGAGTGTGTGATCTAGCAACAAAAGAAAAAAACTTCTGACTGTGACGCATGACACTTTTTCTGCGTGGTTGTTTAGAAATGGGTTTGAACAAATTAGCAGACACATTTTCTAATTGCAGAATTATGTAAATTGGAGGGCCTATTTATCATTCCTTATGATCTAGTTGTGTCTTGATTAATTATAAATCCTTCAATAGAAAGCTTTCTGGTTGACTTTACTTTTTGGTGTTAACACCGGTGTTTTATCAGTCCATTGCCCACTTTGATGTGTTCTGTTAGAATATAAGATTTTTCTCTTTAAAGTTTAAAGAAAAAATGAACTGTAATATACTGTAAACAATCTCTTTCTTACCAGATTGTTTACAGTACATTTTGTTCCTTCTCCTGTTCCCAGTCCGGCTGTTTTCCATCTAATCATCAATCGTCTAACCATCATCTAATCTAATTGTAATCAACGAAACATCTCACAGTAAACACAATTTTTTTAAGTTGTTTTCTGTAACGCATAGCAGAATTCTCTAAGACACCCTCAGTTGCCAGATAGAGATATCTGCACAATTTGGATAAAATAATAGTCTCATTAACACAGTGTTTTTGTGAATGTGGTCCTTTACAATTTGAACGCATAAATTAACCCTCCTGTTATGTTCATTTCTGAGGTACAGCAATAATGTCCGTTAGTCAATTTGACCCGTGGAGTGTTTAATCATGCAATAGTGTCAGAAACCAAGAAAATCCTCCAAAAACATTTTTGTATCTGATTATTAACTCCAATACTAACAATTTCAATCAATATTTGTGCAATTATGTTTTTGTTATTTCTCACAAATAGAGGATCAATGACAACAACTTGCTCATTTACTCATTTGGACGTAAAAAAAAGTAATTTACATTTTTTATGTCCACTGAAAAAACCTGCACACAAAAAAACAGTAATTATCCTTGAAATTGATCTTTTGTAAATTTTTTTATATTTTGAATTTTTTTTCAAGGGTGATCTTTATAATTGAACATGAGACACATTCAATTATAAATGACCCACTGATTAAAATCAAGATAAATGAGTCATGCAGAGAGTATTTTTGTTTTCCCCCTCTGCTGAGTGTCCACTCCGTGTGGGTGGAGTTTGCCCATGGGAGCAGGAAAGGTTCCTGTCAAAAGTTGTAAGAACAACAGCTTTCTCGAAGTTTCCTTGTGAAGCAAAGAGAAAGCGAGAAAGTAGGCTTGTGGGCGTGTGCATATATGTGTATGGTGTTGTGCGTGTGCATGTGTGTGTGTGTGTATGTGGTGAAATATGTCTCATAGTTGCAAGGAAACATATAGAATTGGAAATTTTTTTTAACCTTTTTTACCCTTCAACTTGACTGCCAGGTCAAATTGACCCGAACAGCATCTGTGTAAAATGTAGACGTGGGGGGCGGAGGGTTGCAAATGTGTAAAATTAACCATTTTCAATTTATACATAGAGTGCACCTATTAAGACAAATAGAAAAAAGTTTCAGAAAAAATACTTCCAACTATTTTAAAACATTTTTTAAACATTAAAACGGGTCAATTTGACCCGCAACATAACAGGAGGGTTAAGACAATAAGAATATTAGTTATATACGTTAGTTGTCACAACACTTGGCAAATTGTGATTTCACTCTGAACTCTGGGGTGACAGCAATCCCATTTTTGACATCAGAGGTGAATTATGCACAACTCTACTCCCTGAAATATGAGTCTCTTCATGCAAAAGTGTAACTCTCAACCCCACACAGTTCTGTTAGAATATGGTATGGATTTTGTATGTTTGTGGAGAAGTTTACATGTCAGCATTGCTGAAGGGGCTATGTTTTTATCTGACATTAGCATGTCAGGGGAACAATTTCCAGTTGCACTGTTTGACGACAAATTGAGAAAGCTAATGTTTAAACAGTTTGTTCAAACGCAGAGGATTAGTGGATGTATCTCTTCAGGAAGTTAGTATACTTTTCTGAATATGAAAATCTGAAAAAAAGATGTCTGATCTGAGATAATAAACATTTTCTTCAACATTTCTTGAAAATATGGGATTACATTTTTTTCCAACAAAAAATAGTCTTATGCTCAAGACAATTTAGCATCATCTCTTTTTTTCATTTTTGACTGAATCTGACTGAATAAATCAAAAAACACATCAGAAACATCTATCCATCCATTTTCTGTTCACCCTTGTCCCTTAATGGGGTCGGGAGGGTTGCTGGTGCCCATCTCCAGCTACGTTCC
>CAEGAE010089824.1:0-26565 GCA_903067095.1 Girardinus metallicus | reverse complement strand
CCTCCCACAGTCCAAAAACATGACTGTCAGGTTGATTGGCCTCTCCAAATTGTCCCTAGGTGTGAGTGTGTGAGTACATGGTTGTTTGTCCTGTGTGTCTCTGTGTTGCCCTGCGACAGACTGGTGACCTGTCCAGGGTGACCCCGCCTCTCACCCGGAACGTAGCTGGAGAGGCACCAGCACCTCCCGACCCCATTAAGGGACAAAGGGTGAACAGAAAATGGATGGATGGATGTTAGTCTAGACTAACACTGGGTATTTAGTGTTAGTCTAGACTTCATTTCTAATCCTTTTTTCTAAAAGATTAAAAAGGTTAGTTTAAGAAACAAAGTTCTTTCCAAACTGATTTCTATGTAATTTACATTCTTCATACTTGATCTCCTACATTTACACTTGAATTTTTGTCAAAGGTTTTATTGGTTAGTTTTATCCACTCTCCCTTTGGTAACTGTTCCTGTTAAGAATGAACAGATAGAAAAACGATTTTTAAAAAGCCACTTCACTGTATTTTAACATGGACCTTTTCAGGCTCCAAACAGAGAACAATGACTCCAATGTTTTTTTTGCTTGTTTGTTTTACCAAAAAAAAATGTATTAATTTATTTTATTATTTATTAAAATAATTAATTTCAGATTTGGTGCATTTAAGAGTCACAGATATTGAATCCTACAAAATATGAAGTCTTTGTTGGGTTGAAAGACAAATTTTCCATGATTCCGGAACATTGAGATAATTAAACCAAACTACATTTTTTTGGTCCCTGATGTCTGGAAGAATTTAGAAATTTTAGTCTGTAAATATTAATTTTGTTTTGAATTATATTTGTATGCATGCATTGCCCTGTGAAATAGACTTCAGCTATTGCTTTTAATTCATCTTTAGTCAAAACATAATAAGAGTCTAAGGAGTGAGAGAGTAAAACCAGATTTAGACCATTTTCATATTGGAAAGTGACAAGCATATAGAAAGTATGATGCTCAAGAAAAAAACATTAGGAATATACATTAATAATGTGTGTTTTTGGCACCAGTAAACAAAACTATTTGTATAAAAGTTAACTGTGATGCATTGACGTTAGAGAAAGATTCTCAACCTGTCAAAAAGAAAAGTTTAGATCAACCAGTTATTTTTCTGCATCAATTTTTCATCCTATTTAAAATTTAACCCTGTTTGAATGTCATCCAAATGTAGGAAAACATCCTATTTCCATAGCTAGCGCCGTGATATTCCCTTCAGGGAGAACCGGATGCTTTGGGCTGACAGTTTCACCCACGGAGTCTTAAGCAGAGGAATAAAGCTGAGGAAGGTACAGTGTGCTGCAGGTGTGAGGGGTCTTCTGGGAGATTTTCTGAGTATTTAGTGTTAGAGGAAAGTAGACTTTAACTGTTCTAATTGAGTCCTAATACTTATGTTCTTCTCCCCACAGAGAAGGCAAATGAACTGCTACACAAAAACCATTACATTAAAAAGAGAGAAACTCAAACATGTAGTGTCAAAATTCTCTTAGACATAAGAGGCAGCCATAGCCAAATAGTTAATCATTTTATAATGTCAGAAAGAGAATAAAAGCATTTTGTGTTAATAGCCTACAAAATGTGAAAATAGTAATAAAATATAAAGTCTTTGCATTTCTATTTTCTGTAAAGTAGAAATAAAGGTATGGGATGAATCCATCATCTGTAATCTTCATAATCCCCAATGTGTTACCTAAGTTACCAAAACCCAAGCAAGTCCAACGCAAATTTCATCGTCCAATTCCAACATCGCAAAAGCTCTAAAGCACTGCCAGTAGAAATATAAGCTGTTTGTCTAAATTATCATACATTAGATTGGGTGATATAAGAAATAACTTTCAGAAGTGTGGAAACAAATAAGTGCCGATGGTTTCACTCGTAATTATGCAGCAGTTCTTTTAAAACACCTCTTCTGATTTTTAAAGGGGCAGTATTATGTATTTTCGGTAATGCCATTTTATAGAACAAACAAGTAACTATGTTACATTTAGCTGTAATAAAAATGCTGTATATCACATATGGATTAAAAGAAATCTGACTTTGTAATTTCATGACTTGAAATTGGCTCTCTGTGAGCAGAAGTTTCTGCTTTCAAAAGGTAAAGGTAGATTTATTTATATAGCACATTTTCAGCAACAAGGCAGTTCAAAGTGCTTCAGGAAGTCATCACAACATGGCTCCTCTGTTAACCCTTTAGCAACACTTTTACCAGCGTAGCTCTGAGAAGTAGCTCCTGTAATGAGCTCAGCATTTGTACAGCTCCACCAGGTGTTTGCTAAATACTGCATTCTAGTCTCTGTGAGGTGGCTGTTTACTTCCCCGTTGTTACTGCCGAACTACAACCATAGGCAAACTACAATTCTCAGTGTGAACAGGTCACCAGATACCTAAAATTGTGACTAATCACAGTCAAAATAGTAAAGTGCTGTGGTGGGTTAAGCACAACCCACATAAGTAGGCCTTAGTACTTGATGCGGAGGTCGCAGGTTCGAATCCTGACCTGGTGACCATTCCCTCTCTCTTTACCTACTTTTCTGTCTTAGCACTTTCAAATAAAGGCAACTAGAGCCAAAAATAAATAAAAAATACAACAACAAAGTATATAGGAAATCATCTGTTAGAACTGCAACTAATGGCATAAACTCATAAAAAGACCATAAAATGTCCACAGAAAGGCCAGGGTAAACTTAGATTCAGACCTTTTTTCTGTACAGCTAATTTTTCTCTGACCAGATGTTCGTCCAGCTGTAAGGCTGCTGAAAAAGTGGCAACAAATTCAGTCTTAGCAGCAATTTTGCACAGTAGGCTTTTCTATTAGTTTTCTATGTAGTCTTGGCTGTTTGGAACCAAAATATTGAAAAGCCGCCAAGCAAGACTTGTCGTGTCCACGAGTGACCTATGTAATTACCAGAGATTTATCCCCAAACAGCCAAACGCTCGGCAGAAATAATTAGAAAAGACAGAGATGAGCAAACATGTTACGGTATTGTTCAGCAAATCCCCTTTCAGTGGGATTTTGGTTGATAACTGAAAGGCATTTCTTAGCCAAACTAAACTCAACTTTGTTTTCTGTACACAGAATAGCTGCAACTCCCTAAATAATTAGAATTTCAAACAAAACCGCTGAGACCATGAACTCTTCATGCATTGTTTTGTATATAGAAAATTATTTCATATGTTTTGAGGGGGAACTTTTGCTGTTCTAACGCTCCTTTTTAGATGGTTAATCAATGCTAATAAGTAAGTGTCATGCTGAGTTTTGCACAATCAAAGACTAGTGTACCCCCTAGAAAGATTAACAAGGAGTCTAAATGCTGCTGGGCTCTGAGAGTGTACTTTGATGCTGTAAAAGTGTAATGTGTGCAGGAAAACACGCTCTCTCTATATATATATATATATATATATATTTTTTTTTTTTTTTTTTTTTTAGCATGTTTTCAGTACTCTGGGCAATTCATTCCATACAGTTATACATAGATCTGACAGTGCTTTTATAAAACACAATGCTGGAGCCTCCAAGTCCTCAAAGCTTTTTGTTGGTTAAGCCAAAAAAGGATGAATTTGCAATGTGCAGCATCCACAAAAATGATTTCTCCATTCCTCACATTCATTACCATCTGTGGGAAATAAATCAGAAAATAGAGGTGGATCAGAATTGAACATTTTCACAGAGGGAGACTTAAAGACGCCTGGAAATTCATAGATGCTGAAGGAGCTTTTAAAAGATCAAATGTTTGTCAATAGGACATCGATTGGCGGAGGGACGTGAAGGGATCAGCAAAGCACCATTTCTGATATCACTAGTTGAGTTTGGAGATGCATCATAAACAAACTGTTGTCACAGTTCGGACTGAGTGGCATACTTTCAATCTGACATAGCAAAAAGTTTGGACACCCCTAGAACAAAGCATAAAAGATGGATTTGTTTCCATTAAAAACTCTCAAATTTGATAAATTTTATATGCAATACTTATTATACATTGATTGTTAAAAAGTGACAGACATTCTGAGATTGGGGGATATAGAATAAACACTAGGAACAAGTATTAGTAATTTAAAGTAGACTCATGTTGTACTGCTTTTTCCCACTGATTTATTTGAGTTTTGGTTTGATTTTCTGGATATTAAAAGCAAGAGAAATGTGTAGTAGCCTCCTCTCAGCTAGCTGACAGTGAACAGCAATAGGTAGGGAGGGACAGCACTACTCTATGCTCTGGACTGCCAAAGACATCTCGAGTCACTCCAACTGTTTCTCTGGCATGTTGGTGAAAAATTGAAGTCGTTGGAACGTTATGACGGAAGAACTTTTTAAATCTCTCAGTATATCTGAGTTCTTAACCTCAGAGTGCTGAAGAAATACTGAGCCAGTGTACCGCAAAAGATTAAGAAGCCTGGTGTGATTCAGTGTAAAACACAAAGAAAAAGTGAGTAGTCAAAATTTTGTAAATTTACCAAGGAATGAGTTGGTTTTTAATTTCAGTACGATTATTAGATGGACCTGATACAACTAAAATAAAATCAAATTACAAAGAATTGGGAAATATCTATCCTGGTAAAAAGCAGCCCCTTGTTCTTCGCTTTGCTTCGTACAGAGGATCTGGACCCTTGGCTATTGGGAGCTATTGACTCTGTTGAAGTTTTAAACAACTGGATCTGATTTTACCCACTCGCTACGTTTGAGCGTGATATAACGGCAGCTTGACGAAGCTTATCAGAAACGAACCAAGCCGTGTCTTCTGCGACATGTTTAAAGATCTTACACATTCTTCTTCCTCTGACTTTAATTTCTCAATATGTGGGAGCGTAACCAGCATGGACTGAACGGCTTGGTTCACGTCCTGTGCTGCTAATGCCAAACTACACACCTATTTAGGCAGACTAATTGTAGAACTGCAAAGATAATTGATGTCACTGACTGGAAAAATGGAGATCAATAGATCAATCACATTAAATTGACAACATGAGATTCACTACAATTTGCTTTTATTTTTTTGGAGACCTGGCAGTGATGCACATTTTATTATTTATTTGTTGTTACATTTTCTGACAAGAACTTCTTGTATGACTTTTTGGTCCAGGTACAAAGTCTGAACCTTCTCTTCAAATTCTTTATGGAACAATCCAACACCTGATTTAGGCAACCAGGCTAAAAAACATGGAACCAGAGGCAGAGCTTCAGCTGGTGCTCCTGATCTCACAGGGAAGCCCTCTGCCGCCTACATCTCACCCCGTTTGAACTTCCACGTCTATCTTTGACGTGAAGTGTTAGCATCTGTAGGACTAGCACTAATTGCATCCAGTTTAAATTTGAGGGGCTGATAAGTGCACCTCCACCCCTCAGTGCTGAGGCTTATTATAGAGAAGTTTGTGGTCATGAGGAAGGTTCCACCAGGCCCACACTCTGCTCCACTTAGACACGCAAAGAAACTCAATAAGGAAGTGGGAAGGATAAAATACATCCTTGCCTTCCTAATAATATATTAATATCATATCATCTGGCTTTAGGTCTCGTACTTTGGGTTGGTAATGCAGCTTGTGTGAATGCTGCAGACCTCATTATCCGCTGCTCGATCAGACCAGCAGTCACTTTTCATCTTCTGCTTGGCTTTGAGACTTAATCTTTGTCCTGTGTCATTAAGGAAAAGGCACATCTCTCAATTCCACTGGAACTGCTCAAAAATACACAGCGCTTCTCCATGCTTGGCCGTTCTGAATTCCCACTCTGTCACGTCAGTATTCCACCCCACGCGGCTCCTCTAAACCTGTCAGGAAGCCCCTTAATGGGCAGGACCATCGTATCACTGGTAGAGTTATGATTCTTGACAAGTTCATTTGTAATATTCTCATTTTCTGTCATGTGTAACTCAAATTTCTTTATTTCCTCGTGCAAGTTGGGTAATGGTTTGCATTCTGAACCAAGAGGGAACTGAGTGTGTTAAAGCGCAAATGTGAGTTACTGTGCGATGCAAATGGAGGCTCAGTCTGATGGAGGCCATTGATTTAAACGTGTGTTGTTTTTTTTTTGCACATTTAAAATTCACAACCACATCTGAGCCTCTCATATTTTCCTTCCTGATGATGCATATATTTTCATATGCATACATTCGTATATGAGTGAAGAAGCTTCAGATGTGAAGCTTGCTCCAGAGATTATATAATTGTATGTAATTTTTGCTGTCAAAAACCCGTGAATACAAATCCTCCCCAAAACAGTTTCAACTCTCTTATGCTCTGACATGTAGATGAGTTTTAAAAAATGAAATAAAAGATGCTTTTATTTCACCCCTCCAGTTGTCGTGTTTTGTATTTGCCCCATACATTAGCTGAAAGGCATGATTTATGTGTCACTGCAGAAGCTCTCTTTGCTGAAGACTATATTATTATTATTTTAATAAATAGAGAGTACAAAAAAGTAAATCTGAGGCATAAGTTCTGTTTGCAACTTTGCAGCTTTGACTTGTGTTTGCCTTGATCCAGTTGTAATATTTGTAGAAACCACAGTTGGTCTTTAATCCTCGACCTTTAACTGCTGAATAGTAACAACATGTGAAAATTTGCACTTTTATTCTTTTTTCCAATGTGGAGCAGTTCCAAAATATTCCCCCCAGTTTGGTCAGATAGCTGCCTATGTACCAGGTAGGGGTGTGTGTGCATGTGTGTGTGCTATGCTAACAATAGTGTGAGCCTGACCAAAGAAACTTGAATGAAAAATGAGGAAGCAAAGACCAAAAAAAATAATCAATTTGCGTTCCTTCAAAAAATACCTTAGTTTAGAAAAAAAAAAAAAAAACGTCTAAGTGAAATCAATGGTAGACAACATGAGCACCTGATTAAATTCATCCATCTGAGAAGGCGTGTCACAGTGTAAGGCAGATACAGTTTGACCTTTGTTTTGAGCTACAGACGTGTTTTCTAGTAAATCCTGTGTTCTGTGCTGGTGGTTTTATGTAGGAGGAATTCAAATGGACCTAACGTCACCACAATAACAAATATGCAGCGTTTTCTACTTTGTTCTGTATGGTTCATGATAACTAGGAAAGATGCAGAGGTACTGTAACACTTTAACACATAGATTCATATTCATTTATTTTCATTGCCTGTTGAATCTCATGCTTTCACTGTGTAAAGACAGCGTGTGCTGTGTAAGAATAGTGAGTTTAAATGTTTAAGACACCCTGTCTCCGCTTTTTTTTCTGGTGGATTATTAAACTTATAAATCTCCCCAAAAGCAGAGGAGAGAAGCTGTCTTTGGTTGCTTTGATAGTAACTATGTCAGATGATGCCATCATCAAACATTATTCCTTTTTTTTTTCCTTTTAAGATGATTAGTCCCTCCTGGGGACTCCCTTGTTCTGCCCGGGGAATTCAACGCTCACGTGGGCAATGACAGTGAGACCTGGAGGGGCGTGGTTGGGAGGAATGGCCCCTCCGATCTGAACTCGAGTGGTGTTCTGTTGTTGGACTTCTGTGCTCATCACGGACTGTCCATAACGAACACCATGTTCAGGCATATGGGTGTCAGGCACTTGGCACCAGGACACCCTAGGCCACAGTTCGATGATCGACTTTGTCATTGTGTCATCTCACCTCTCTTCACTCGGGTGAAGAGAGGTGCGGAGCTGTCCATTGACCACTACCTGGTGGTGAGTTGGCTCCGGTGGTGGGGGAGGATGCCGATCAGACCTGGCAGGCCCAAACGTGTTGTGAGGGTCTGCTGGGAACATCTGGCGGAGTCCAATTTGAGACGGAGCTTTAACTCCCATCTCCAGCAGAACTTTGAACATGTTCCGGGGTAGGTGGGGGACACTGAGTCTGAGTGGACCATGTTGTGTGTCTCCATTGTCAAGGCAGCTTATCGGAGCTGTGGCCGCAAGGTTGTCGGTGCCTGTCGCGGCGGCAACCCTTGAACCCGTTGGTGGACACCTTCGGTGAGGGATGCTGTCAGGCTGAAGAAGGAATCCTATTGGGCCTTTTTGACCTGTGGGACTCCAGAAGCAGCTGATGGTACCGGCGGGCGAAGTGGTAAGCGGCTCAGGTGGTTGTTGAGGCAAAAACTCGGGCGTGGGAGGAGTTTAGAGAGGCCATGGAGAAAGACTTCCGCACGGCTTCGAAGTGATTCTGGTCCACCATCCAGCATCTCAGGAGGGGGAAGCAGTGCAGAACCAACACTGTGTATAGTGGGGATAGTGTGCTGCTGACCTCGACTCGGGACATTGTGGGCCAGTGGGCAGCATACTTCGAAGACCTCCTCAATCCTACCAAATCCTCCAAATGCCTTCCATTGAGGAAGCTGAGCTTGGGGACTCTGGGTCGGGCTCTCCAATCTCTGGGGATGAGGTCGCCAAGGTGGTTAAAAAGTTCCTCGGTGGCATGGCCCCAGGGAGGAACCCCAGATTCTTCCGGAGTTCCTTAAAGCTCTGGATGTTGTAGGGTTGTGTTGGCTGACGCGATTCTGCAATATTGCATGGACATCAGGGGCAGTTCCCCTGGATTGGCAGACTGTGGTGTTGGTCCCCCTGTTCAAATAGGGGAACCGGAGGTTGTGTTCCAATTACGGGGGAGCACACCCCGTAATTGGCATGTTGGATAGACCTTGCCCCTCCCTGGCAAGGTCTATCCAAGGTGTTGAGGGGATCCATTTTGGTGGCCTTAGGATTGCCTTAGGATGTGGTCCTATTGGGTTCATCAGATCGTGATCTGCAGCTCTCGCTAGATTGGTTCGCAGCCAAGTGTGAAGCAGC
This sequence comes from Girardinus metallicus, assembly GCA_903067095.1. NCBI lineage: Eukaryota > Metazoa > Chordata > Actinopteri > Cyprinodontiformes > Poeciliidae > Girardinus > Girardinus metallicus. The sequence continues at coordinate 17,809 of CAEGAE010089824.1, read as the reverse complement.
CGGGATGGGGATCAGTGCCTCCAAATCCGAGGCCATGATCTTGAGCCGGAAAAGGTTAGAGTGCCTTCTCCGGGTCATTGTCCTGCCCCAAGTGAAGGAGTTTAAGTATCTCAGGATCTTGTTCACGAATGAGGGAAGAAGGAAGAGGGAGATTGACAGGCGGATTGGCGCAGCGTCTGCCGTGAAGCGGGCGCTGTACCAGTCCGTCGTGGTGAAGAGAGAGTTAAGCCAAAAAGCAAAGCTCTCGATTTATCAGTTGATCTATGTTCCTACCCTCACCTATGGTCATGAGCTTTGGGTCATGACCGAAAGAACGAGATCACGGATACAAGCGGCTGAAATGGGTTTTCTCCGTAGGGTGTCTAGGCTCTCCCTTACAGATAGGGTGAGAAGCTCGGTCATCCGGGAGGGACTCAGAGTAAAGCCGCTGTTCCTCCACATTGAGAGGAACCAGTTGAGGTGGCTCGGGCATCTGGTCAGGATGCCTCCTGGACGCCTCCCTGGTGAGGTGTTCCAGGCACATCCCATCGGGAGGAGGTCCCGGGAAAAACCCAGGACACGCTGGAGGGACTGTGTTTCTCGGCTGGCCTGGGATTTTTATTATCTTTTCCAAATTCAAACATAAACATTATGATTACTGTACTTTAAAATAATTTCAGAAAGCCAAGATAATTTCATGCCTTTTTAATCTTTTAACAAAATTTTAGTGAAGTAGAGACACACCTGTGGACTTATGTCAAAGCAAAACCACAAAGACACATCATCCTTGTGTGAAATAAAAAACCCATTATTCCACATTAGCTACACGCTAGTACAGGAGCTCAGCATGTCTCGGGTTCCTGACGACAGACGAGAATGCAGCTTGTTGAATGTGATTAGTAGCCAATCGGAAAGCAAAGTAATGGAAATACAGTCATACAGAAGTTTGCTGGATGTTGGAAATTTCTTTTTGTGTCGATTTAGCCCTCAAACTATTGCCATTCCTTCTTCCTTGTCGGTCATATTTGTTTATTCTGAAGTCCCGTTTGATCTCGAAAGGTTTCGTTCGTGAGTGAAATCTGTCCCGGTGTGGTGTGGTGTTGTGTGGTGTTGTGTAATCTGTGTGGCTGTACACTGCACACTATTAAATCTATGATTTTTATCATCATGTTTTTTAATTATTATTTTTAAATCTTGCCATGTAAACCAAGCATTAGGCAAAGAAGAAAGTAAAACAATTAATTAAAATAATTGATTATCCTAACTGACCTAAAACATGAAAATATTCTCAAAGGAAAAACAGAATAAGTAATAAGTACATTTGTAAACAATGTATTTAAATGTCTGTTTCCAAATGTGTGCCTGTATTTTTGGCTGCATTAAGATGCTGTGTACATTACCATGAATTGAGTTACAAACAGGAGTAAAACAATATCACAAAATATAAAATTTAAAGTGAGAAGGTCATGAATATGCACATTATAGTATGACATCATGGAGTGACATTTTGTGCCTACTGTAGCATGCTCCAGTTATATTCCCTTGGGAAAAGTTGGCAGGACCAACAGTTATTTAGTATTCTCCAGGCAGGATGCCCATCGCTACACATACACGCGCACCCCTACACGCACACACACACGTCATCTTAAAAATACAAAAGTCCATGGTTGTGGTCAAGTTAGGTCAGACAAAAGCAGAGATGCAGATGTTCGTGTTCACACAGTAATTGGGTTTTACTACATGTCTAAGATATAAGCTTAGACCTCCATTAGCTAATTCAATTTACATAATGAAACACAGACCATGCTGACCATGCTCTGTTTCCTTTACTGTCACATTTAAAACTTTAATTTTATTATTCTATTAGAATAAGAAAGATGTTGATTGGCAGCGACGGATGTATTTCTATCAAACCAAAAACAAGCAACAATGTAAATGTGTGCCTGTTAATGTAAATGTTCACCATGCTCACTTAATCTGAGGTAGTGTTCTTTTTACTTTTTTCATATATTTTAACTTAAACTAGGGGTGTAATAATACATAAAAATCACAATTTGGTGAACACCTGGGTTTTAAAATCACAATGTATTTGTGAGGATTTGAGTTTTTCTGTGTTTATTTAGTTCTGTTCCCTGTGAGTCTCTGTGATGTCCTGTCTCTCTCCCCTTGGTTGTTTCTCAGGTGTGTCTCGTTTGCTGCGATTATCCCCTGTGTATTTAAGTCCACCTGTTGTCTTTGTGTCTTGTCGGGTCCTTGTCTTAGGTCGTATGTCGTCACAGTAGAACTGTATAGTCCTGTGTTGGCTTCAGCTCAACTGACAAAGACTAACTCAGTCTTTGTCAGTTGTTACCAGTGACTAGCCTAGCTTCTGTTCACTGTGCTGCCTGTTCTCCCTGGACTGTTTGAGCTCATTATTTTCATTAAATCCTCATCTTCACCACTGCCTGGGTCTGAAGCGTCTTCCTCACTGAACTCGCACTGAACTTCATGACAGTATTGAGTATTCACACATTCATTCTATATATATATATATGATCTCACCCGGAACGTGCTGGAGATAGGCACCATCACCCCTCCCGACCCCACTAAGGGACAAGGGTAATGAAAATGGATGGATGGATATATATATGAAAGGGCTCTGGCTAAGTTACATAAAGGGACAATGAAGGAAAAAAAAAAACTTTTTCGGCCACACAAGTTTCTTTTTTTTTTCTTCAGTCATAGTTACCTAGATGGTACCTAAATGGAAACTAGTCTGAAATTTTACAATGGTTTTTTGATTGGAATAAATGGTTACAAAACTTTTCAGCAGAAAGATCTTTCTTTTTTTCATTTTAAGTGAGTTAAGGCTTAGTGTGAAATGAGTTAAACAGCCGACATAGGAATCATTTATACTGTCATTTACAGCATAGAGGTTAAACAAAATAAATACAAGCCATGTGGGCAGATAATCCTAACATCTAATCCAATAAATGAGAAAAGGACACATAAAAACGGGCTAATGACTGCATCTTTCCAGGCCATTGTTCAACCTAAATTAGACTCTATATCCTGTCTTCAGGACCTAAATAGGTCCTGAAGACACGTCTCACTTCAAATCCTTTCCCTGTGCGCCTCCGAGTCGTGACAGACACTTTAAATTGATATGCTTTGTCTGCTTGTGGTTTTGCCCTCTGAGAGACTTAAGGCAGCATCAACTGCTTTCTGCCGCTGACTAATTGGCTGTTTTGCAAACAGGCCGCCACGCAGGTTCATGATCAACCGTGTTGTGTTTCCTTGTGGTCCCACAGAGAGCAGCGTCCTGCAGAGTCCCGCTTTCACCAAGCAGCCAGGCAGCATCGTGTACCCTGTGGAGACGGTGGGGACCAACAGGGAGGTGGTGTTCAGCTGCGAGGCCCAGGGAAGCCCACCTCCCACATACCGGTGAGTCTCACACCGAGGCGCCTCAGATCCTCCGTTATCACTGGCTGGCTCTCCTGACGCTCCAAATATCAACACACTGCTCACAAATGTGTCTTCCTTCGCATTTGTTCATCTCTGAGCAGCAATAAAAAGAAACTAATGGAAAATGAAGTAGTCATAAAACCTGCAGCAGACTCAGACAGTGTCTGAACTCCTCACGCTGGCAGACAGATCACGTCTTTACCCATTAACTACTGCTGCCCAACACGTTACAGGCTGGCTCGCTTTTCTTTTCCTGTCAAAAATAAACTGGATGACTGTGCAAGTCTGTTTTTTTTTTTTTTTTTTTTTTTACTACTAACGCTTGCCAAGACAATAAGTTTATCTGAGAAAGACATTTTAGAAGCACTGCTGCAAAAGAAATGGTTGTACTTTTTTCATATTTTGCCACATTGTAACATCAACACATTAAAATGTGTTTTTATCTTTGTGTGGGAGCTTTTTAGGCAGACTAGACAAGGATTATTTGTAAGCACTGTGAGAATGTGGCTAACTGTTAGCTGCTAATGCATTAACTGCTAATGATGCTGAAGTTAGCAATTGCTTTTCTGTTGTTTAAGTAATCTGGACTATTTTGGAATGGATATTCTAAACTGAATAGAAATTCTTTAAAACGCAGTTTGAGACTAACAAGTTCTTCTTATAACTGGTTAATAACCAATTTTTTAGCATTGACAAGCTGAAAAATATGCTTGTATTGTTTCAAATTACTCTAACCAAAGCCATTCAGATCAGAGTTATTGAAAATGATTACACATCACTTATTAAGAAGGGCAGTAAGCCAACTTAGTCAAAGTATTATTTGTGATTCCACTACGTCTGTGGATTAAATCATCCAGAACCCTCAAAAGTCACAAGAAGTCTTTACTTTTAGGCAGGTTTGAATTGGTGTATCTGTGTGTACATGACGGGTCACATGAAGAATTTGCCAGAGCACACACAGGGGGAAAAAAACCAATACATTTCTGAGAACATTAGTGATTTATGTTGTTTTGTAAATTGCAGTTGAAGTCATGAAGAAATCAGCCCAGGCTTTAAATAGCAGTTTGGGAAGTTTTAAAATAGTAATTAACACAAACAAAATATATTTATCAATTGTAAAAGCCCTGGAACAGATTTAGTTAGTTGTGATTTTCTGCAGAGTGGACGACGGTTATCAATGCAATGTATGTTGCTTGGAACCTGGACAAACATTTCCAAACCTCTTACTGTGGAAAGTCTGAGATCTTTGGTCTATTTATTTATCTCTTTTTCTTTCTCTCTTCATTTCTATATCTGTCTTTTTTCATCTGTCTCTCTCTCCTTTTCTTTCTTTATTTCATCTTTCATCTGTTTCTGCCTCCACCTTTCAGTCTTTGTCTACTCCATCTTTCTCTCCCTCTACCATGTACAGTATGTATTTACTTACCAGGCTCAGTCTTGTACAGCCAGGGGGAGTTTTTCCCCCCGGCAGTCAAGCCAGGTCAAATTTGGCTGGATTGCTGCGTGTCAGGCGCAGGGCATGAAGCAGTCGAGCTGTTCTGTATAATTATACTTTCATCGTATGTATCAGAAGGAGAGCTACTCCTGCTGCTGCTCGCTCCAGAGTGGGTGTTGTTTGTAAGGACAGAGTAAGCATAGATGTAGCGTAATTTGAACATACACCAATACTACATGCTGTGATCTTCCTGGGGGGGCGGGGCTATGCTCATTTAAACATATTTCCTTTCTTTCTTTTCTGTGCAGGGAAGTTGAGTTAAGTAAGCTGATATTAATATTTACAGTTAAATGTGTTATTAGAGACTTACTAATTGGAAGGAAATGTTAGAATGTCACATTTTGATTTGGGGAAGTGGACATTTGTTGTCATTAGGGATAAATGCGTGAGGGTTTTTAAGAACATCTTGCAGGTTAAATGTAACTGACCGAAACCTCCAGAAACCCTGAATGTCGGAGCCATTTCCCCAATAATTAGATTAGGTTTGTATGGTTCTCATTATCATAAGCTTCCTCAAATCTTTTTTGCTTTACTGTGGAGCTAATGGCTGCAAAGCAGAAAAACTGTCCATGTGCCTTAATATCATGCAGAGTGTATTTTAATTATGCCCTTGGATTCAGCCTTCCATTCAGCGTGAATGAAAACGCTCTGGGCTTTGTTTCCTGATGAGGCAAACAAGACAGTCTTGGCTTGTTAGCTGCAGCTCGGGAAAAGAATCATGCCTGACCCGATCAGGATCAGAAAAATGCATCTTGTGGATTGTGTTTGTGATGATTTGGGTTTTTTTGACCCCCTGCTGAAAACATGTGTTGTGTATTTGTAACTTGGGAGGACATGTTAAGCGCTGCATGCATGCACCCAGTTCAAAGTCTTTCTTCTCTCTTTGTTCCTCCCTAACGTGGACCAATAGTGGACTGAATGGTGCTGTGTTGTGTTTTGTTGCTGCAGTTGTAGAGAGGTAAAGTTTAAATCAATCATGTTTGCTTTCAGAAATGACCAGGGTGAGATTTGAAAGGATTGGTACGTTTATTGCTTGGGCCTTAGCCAGCCTACGGGTTGACCTCATCAGCCGTTTCCTTTCAGGGTGGCCATCCTTCCAGATCTGCTGCTGCCTCCCAAACATGTTACAACAAGCAAATGAGAGCGAAGTCACACTCAGTGTTGGTGTGTTTTAAACCTACAAAATGAACCACACAAAGATCATGAGTTTTATGGCCCAGCTTTGCAAAGGGAGAGATCACTGGCCCCCGAACCGCTCAGGCCTGTAGGTCAGCAAGCTCTGACTCCCTCACAAAACGGTGGGCAGTTTATTGAGAGAAAGGTGAGACTTTGGAGAGTGGAAGATTCCACTCAACCCACCCCCATCCGATAAACAAAGAAAACAAAACACTACTTGAGGAAAAGTCAAAACTGTGCACAGCAGTTATATTTTGAACATTCTTGGTCATACAAACATAAAAGATAAAATAAACAATGATAAAACCATAAAATTTCTAACACTCAGCGTTCGTTAATCGTCCTCATTCGCCAGGAAGCCGTGACAAAGCTCCTCTCAAAACAGATTAACCAGAATTTTCACACACCTGTCGTCAGTTATAGAAAGCCTGAGTAAATATGAGATGCAGGTTTAAAATTATTTCATTAATTATGGGAAAAATGCTATCTTTTTTTCTATTTCATTTTTATTGGTATTACAAGCCATATAACAGTTATTATGTACATTGTTTAGTCATTGACATCCATGGTAAAACAAGAAGAAGAAAAAACAGAAAACAAATTAATCAAAAGGAGAAAAAGTACAAAAAATATATCAAACCTCAGGGGGAGGAGATAATTATTTTCACACAAAATCTGGTTTTGCTGGTTTTATATAGACAATGTGTTCAATCTAAATCTACAGAGAGGTTTGCTTCTCCCTAACATATGCATCGTGTCCATCCAGTTCTTATTTGGGGTTTCTTCCTTTGAACCATTTTCTCATTATTCTCCTTTGAGATGCACTGGGCCAGCCCACTGGAGACTGTGACTAAGTGTTTTTGCAGCTATAGAAACTTAAGTGTGGATAACAGCATCTCCACCAGAACAGCAAAACAGTTCCCATTTATAAACCATGGATCACTATGGAGCTGGAGCAACTGGTACATAAGAGAAAAAGAGCAAACAGAGAGGGAGACAGAGAATCGTAGAAGTCTTTATAAAAGAAATTTAAAGTGAAGATCAGAAACAGCAGTAAAAGCGACATGTGGTCAGTGATGAAGATCACAGGCTTCAGGCAGGAAGAGGATCAGATCAGTGGAGGTCTGGACAATGAAGACAAGTTGATGCCTTAAGAATCTGCTGGACTAATGTCCTCATAGTTTGTGAGACTAAAAGCTTGTATGTCTGACTAGGTGGTCAGCAGCAGAGGAACCCCACAGATGATCGTCATCTCACAATTCATTTTCCCTCTGTACCCCTCTGACTTTCAGAAAATTCAGACTTCCTGTCATCTGCAGAACTACTGTGATAACTGCAGATACGGCAGCACACCTGCTTGCACATGTCGCTCCACTTCTAGTTGAAGTAGTTCATATAAGGCAGCTGCCATCCTGCCTCTTGCAGCAGGATCCAGTCATGGATGGAATTTCAACCACATCACTGCATTCTACTGGATTACACAAAATGACTGGCCAGATCTGTCCACCGTCAAGCTCCTTTACTCTCATCGTATTTAGTTGTTGGTATGATTAAACGTCATAAGTACACACAGTATGTGTAGAAAAACCAGTGGAGAATTAAACCTGGATAAAATATGTGTTGCTAAAGAAGTCTCCACACATTACAAGCCAGCTCATTTGTTTTTCATTAGAGAAGTTTTGAGAGATGTTAAGCATCTAAATAAAAAAAAAATAAATCTGAAAAATGTAATTTTTAACATCAAACATTTGAAGAATGTGTAAATAAAATCTTAGAAGAATCACAAAACATGTTTTCTTTGAATTTCACATAAAGGGAGTGGCTCAGTGTTGGAACCAATTATTACCATACCCTGAAAAGCAAAACTCCAGACCTCAGTTCAATGGAGAATTTTGACAAGGCTTTGGGTGCACTCACACCGGCCCTGTTTAGTTCACTTTAATTAAACTTTAGTTAGTTTGTCTGGAATGTCTGGTTTGTCTGTAAATGCACAATCAAACTCTGCTTCAGACTAAAAACAGTGAACTCTGCTCTGCCTACAAACCTCAGTCTCTGCTGAGTTGAAGTGAACTCTGGTGTGGTTTGAATGCATATGTGAACACCAAATGGGCCGAAGGACCGCTCCAAAAGCAGGAAGTGGGCTTTAGTGCAGGGCCTTCTGGGTAATTACAACCAAAGCAGGAGTGAGAGTCTAGTGCTGGTGGGAGAAATTGCTCCTGGTTTTTTATCATACAACCGGTGAAATGTGACAGCACTCCATTTTTATTTATATTTTGAGAAGTAGGAAGTTATGTTCAGTCTTCATCAAAGGTTTTCTGTGTCGTTTCCTTCAGTGGTTAACTGAATCTGGCTGAACTTGATTTATTTAGTGAAGAACAGGTTTTTATTTATTTATTTGTAATTAATCTTGAAAATCATGTATGATTTGCCTTCCATTTCACAATTATGTGCGACTTTGTGTTGGTCAATGATCCAGTGCCAAAAAAATAAATTATTTTTTGTAGTTAATGAAGTCGGATCAAACCCCAGGAAAATCTCTTTCTGCCATTCAGCCCAGTTATTTGTGCCTGTGTGTCACCGTGGCTACGAACATTCAAACTACAAATTGACTGTTGTCTGTCTGAGGACAGATGTAGTTCACCATACTGTACGACTGATTCATAAACCACAGAGAGTCTGTCAGTAAGACCAGCCATGTCCTGTGATCTGGAACATGTGTGGAATAATCTGGCGTCAACTCTGACCCCGACCTGATCTGCTGGATCTCCAGTAGTGTACCTGTGCTTCCAAATTCAAAAAGTGTTTGCTATTGTATTGTAATTTTAACAGAATTCTTTTCATTTCTGCCTTTCCATCTCCCTACTTTTTTATGGGTGTAATTCAGTTTCATTTTGACTAGATGGATGCGGTGTTAGCAATTTCTTCTGCTGCAGTGGAGACTTGAGAGAACCACAAATTAATCCTCGCTGCTTGACGTCCTCATCTTGCCTCGTTTTTGCAAAAAAATCTGCCATAAGCAGATTAACGCCTCAAACTCAGGGTGTAAGCTTTCTGTTTGTAATGATTTTTGTCAGATGATGGATTCAAAGACCTTTGCAGGAAAAAAAAAACTGAGAAGAAGTAGTGAAACAAATTATTCTGCAAGAAACACTAACACAGCTCTAAATCAGGGCAGATGGCTCAGAGCATCCCGCACTCAAGGTGGAGAGTCAGAGTGGGATTTTTTTGTTGTTGTGCTTAAATTTTTCTTAATAGACTCTCATTTCAGTTGAGGTTTGCAGTGCTTCTCAATAGTGTAAACACCTGTTATTGTGACAGGTGTGTTGTGTTTGACACCATGGTAAATCCTTTAACCCAGGGGTGCCCAAAGTCTGTCCTGTAGGGCCGGCATCCTGCATGTTTTAGTTCTCTCCCAGGTTTAATGCAGCTGGATCAAATGATGGCTTGTTAGAAGGCCTAAGAGAAACACTGACAAGCTGAAAAGAAGGGAGAGAACTAAAACATGCAGGATGCCGGCCCTCCAGGACAGACTTTGGGCACCCCTGCTTTAACCCTTTACTGTTGAGTTTATCACATACAATTCAAATGAAAAACATAAATGTGTAAGAAAAAATGATAAAGTAAAAAAATAAAAAAGTTGCAATATCCTTGTTGAATAAGTGCAATTTATTCAATTCAGCTTATTTACGGCGCCAATTCACAAAACACAAGTTATTTCACAAAAAATAGTTATTTCAGTCCAGTCATGCATACGTTCCAGTTGATCCCAGGTATCAAACGATGCAGGCGAGTTCAGTTTATTATTCAAACTGATTAGAAAAAGTTTCTATCTAAGGAAATCCAGCAGCTTGCACCGAGCAAAGGAAAAATTGGAGAGTAGTAGGAGAACGTAGCAGAGCAAGAAGAAGTTGTCAGTTTGGTCCTGGTTTGCACCTGGCAAACAGTCTGAAACAATGTAGTAAACATGGATTTGGATGTGTTGAACATTAGTGATTTACAAATTAAGTACATGTTGATGAACAGCAGAAAATTTGGGTCAAATTGGGCATTTTGGAAACCTCGCCTTAACTCTGTATTATATGTCATAACCTCTCTATTTTCTCCTGTTTCATTTAATGAGGATAGATTTATGCAGAAATAATGTTAACATATCATGCTACAATTTGAAAAACCTCTAGAGCTCCTGTACAATCATTCTCTGTGGAAAAGAGTTTTGTAAAACCAACTTTTTCTCATTTCTACAGTGTACTACCTTTGTTAACCTTTTCTCAGTAATGCATAGACTGATATTTCCCAATCCTTGCAAATCTAACAAGTCTTCTCTTTACTAGGACATGAAAAGTTTTCAAATAGACTTTGTGATTGCAGGAATATACACATTTTATTACGGGAATGCAATCTTTCAAAAAGAGAACTAAATCTAGGCTTAATCATCAAATGTAATCCTATCACAATAAAAGCTGAGCCATGGCCCCTTAATTTAGTGTTAGAACTAAGTCTCTGTCATTAGCAGTAACCTCACTAGTTGCATCTAGTCAGACAAGATAAAAAGCTCTGCACTGACATTTTCTCTTCGTACCAAGTAAACAAAATACTGCCAGATTAACATTTGGGCTTTGGTGACAGCTGTTTCTGAGCAGCCAATCGGGTACAAGACATGAAATGCTCCCTTTTTAGCTCCAAAATCAGACACTCAAACATACAACAGCACTTCAAGCTAAAATCCCTGTCCTTTAATACAGTGGACACCTGGCTGTTGGTGGTTTAGTATTGGCAGATTCATTTTTTTAATGGATTATAACTCTAAGTTATATTTTTTTCGTTGAGCATATCTTAAATATTCACAGAAAATTGCAGCTTGGAGAGCTGTAACATTGAGACTCAATGCTACATGACACACCTTTGGCTGGCGTTTGCAAGGCAGTCAGTCCAGGAGCACCATTCATTTTCATTGGTGCTAATTGTGTTTAAACCCAAGAATAGAAATAAGGTAGACTGTAGATGTCTACCCGCAGAAGTGGCAAGATGGTTTCCACTGTGCATATTGATGAAAATTCAGATACATTTGGTGTTTGAATGATTAAAATAGACATTTATAGGTGTTCTTAGGCAGAGTCTCAAGTATTGTCATGCTTTAGCTTTTTGCAGGCAGCTGTGGTCCTTAACCCCAAAGACTACCAAGGATCACAGTGGTCTTCTAAGTCGACCAGGCAGAGTCATATCACCCATCACTGTTTCACTAGACAATCTCCTCTTTGACAAGAAAAATCCCGTGTCCTGTCTGAGTATCACAAGATTCCACACCAGGAGATCTTTGATTCAGTTTTAGCATTCAGTCATATGGTGAAACTGATTAACCTGAAATAAAGTTCAGGATCTTTCTCAAATTTGCTGAGGCAGCCATGGGCAAGAGCTGTCCTCAAACCCTGGAGATCTGGGGAACATTTGGTCCAAATGTGCAGATCGTGTAAGTCAGGTTGACCTCAAAGTCTTGAGATTCTGACAGATTAATACTAAAAAAATAAATAAATTCTCAAAATTTCCCACCAAAAGTCCTTCAAAAAGTTAGCAATTCAGCAACACATTTATCTGTTTATCTTTTAACCTACACAGTATTTATGGGATGTTAAATATAAAAATGTTTTTTTTGAAGGCCCTTCATTTTAATCAGGGTACGTGGAGTTCTAGCATTTACTGCAGATGTATCTACTGGGACAATGCATCTAAGTATCTTAAAGCACCAGGACCGAACAGACCGGGCAGCAGTCGCAGGCTCATAAGCCAGATGGTGTGGTATTTTACCACAGTTGTACACAGCCTGTTCTTACATGATTGTATAAAGCATGTGCCTAACAAATGGGACTGCAGTCCTGGCCCGGATTGCCGTTATAAATCACTGTAAACAGAATGATTAAATGTCTCCCTTCAACATGTGTTTGATGTGTTCCTCTGCTTGGCTCCCCATGGCAGACACACAGCTGACTAAGTCTGGCGGTTCAAAGATCCGCCCCATGCTGCGCCTCGCGCTAACTCGTTCTGGAGTGGAGATGTCCTCGAGTTTCACAGAAAATCTGAACATCGCTGAATAATGAATGCTATGGAAGTGAGAAGACTTGTTATTGGGGCTCTACAATGTTGCTACAAAGGGGACAATAGCAGCTTTTTTGTGGGTTGTTATATTTAACCATGGCCGACACGGACGCACGCTACGTGGAGCGTTCAGGGACCGTAAACGCCCTCTCTCCCCGACTGAGTTCATTCTTCCCGCTCCAGTGCGAAAGCGTGATCACTTTCCGAGATAAATCAAATCATTTTCTGAGGCCTAATTGCCGTAACCGTCCTCTCCAGTGTTTTTAGAAAGAGTCGGATAAAGCGCCGAATTTAACGACCGGCGAAGAAAATCTCTTGCAGCATTTGGATTTTCAAGCTGTCACCGATTAAACCGTTTATCTTCTGATACAATGCCGCCTTACTCTGAGCAATTACAGCTGCGTAAAAAGCTGCTTCCGTATGAGACGCAAATCCTTTTCAAAGAGAAAACGAGACTCCTCTCTGTGTGTCACCTGCTCCTTCCGCTTCCTGCCTGCTTTGCCGCTGTTTTCAGGTCGAAGGTGTTTGTTTGGCTCGGAGAATATCTTGATTTCTTTGTTTGCTGCAAACGAATCGCTGCTGCGGTCCAGTGGGAAAGCAGCCCTCTCTCCCGCAGGCTCTTCTCTATTGTGTGTGGTAATAAGGCTCTCGAGAGCGCGCACTAACTTATGACGGAACTCGAGAAGGGCCATGAAAGACCATTGTGCTGCACATTTTGCCTATTAAAAGAGAGACGTCTGTGGCGGAGCCGTGTGAGCGCAGCCGCGCTCCGGCCCGCAAGAACTCTGCTGTTTTTGAGATTTGATTGCAGGGAGGCGGGCAGGCAGCGCTGTCTGACATTGTTTTTTTCGTGTAATCAGCTCCCGCTCGCGCTTTCTATGATGGCCCCGCTCCTGCTCTACAGGCGGCCAGGACACGGCACCAAAAATAGCTGATTTTCTGCAACCCGAGTGACGGATTAGGTCTATTATGCGCTACCTTGCAAAGGTATTCATCAGGTTTGTTGGAGAACATTAGTGAACAAGACCAAAGGAACACAGCAAACAGGTCAGTGAGAAAGTTGAGAAGTTTAAAGTAGAAGCCCACAGTCACCTTGGAGGAGCCTCAGAGATCCAGAGCTCAGGTGGGAGAATGTGTTGACAGGTCAGCCGTTGGCCCTGAAACAAGAGTTTTTATTTTTTCTTTTTCTTTTTTTTTGAGTTGAAGGCAATAAGATCAGAGTTCATTCTCAACAGGGCATTTCGTGCTTGGAAAATCTTAATGTTAGTATCAATTTAAAGTTTATTTATACATGACTTTGTAAGAGACATGTTGTACCAAACTATTGAACACAGAGAACAATGATGATATCAATGAAATAATTGATATTAGCAAGAAAAACAAAACAAAAAAAAAACTATTCACAAGATCCTCACTTCCAGAACTCCTGAGAAATCTGCATAGGGACCTCCCACACTGTCATTAGCCTTATGATGTAAAAGTGCACAGAAATGAGCAGTTAATGCGCCAAAGGGCAGGTGGAGACACTTTTGCCAAACACAGTGAACTTTCCCATCCACAAAGTTTGCCATAAGCCAGGTTGAAGGAATGTGCTCTGGTGAAATAAAAGTTTTCAGCCAACATCCAAAATGCCATTTGTGGTGGAAATTCATGTCGGCACATCAGCCTAAACCTATCATCTGTATTGTGAAACATGATGGTGGCATCGCCATGGTAGCATGGTTAGGGAAGAATACCTGTTACAGCCAGAGGCAGAATGCAATACTTAGACTGGTATCATGAATTTTAGAAGGCACTATACTGCCAAAGATGAACAAAGTACAGCAGTAAAATAACACTATGGTTAATATCTTTTCTGAAAGGTTGTTTGAGACAAAACCTTTATATCAGCAAGAGCTGAGACAGTCGTAGACCTAACAGCTGCGCACAACTTCTGTTAGCTATTTACAGAGGAGCTTTCACCAAGCCCCATCAAGGTGTTTGTTCTTCCAACAACAGCAGCACAATATTTTCCCAGCTGCACCTGAAATCAAACTGAGACTTAAATGAAAGAAATCAAAGCAGAAACACTCCTCAAAGAAATACCTAGCAAAATCACCAGGATCAAACCTGAACTGCATATTTATTTTAAAAGACGATGTGAGACGATCTTTTCTCGCCTAATAGAACTCTTTCATTTCATAAGCTCATGTGTTTTCCAGGGGGATTTTATGTGATAGATTTCCACTTCACTGCATGCGCTGCTGTTAGCTGTGCATATTTATGAAATGGAGAAGTTCACTCTTCAAAAAATTTCTCAAGACGTAATGCTAATTGATAATTGATATAACTAATCTTTCCCGTTTGGATAGGTGGTTGATGTTTTTCAACAATTTTTACAGATAAATAAAAATTACGAGGTATATTAGGTAGAAAATATAGATTCACATTTATTAATGACATTTCTCCATACATCTTAATTTTGGAGTAACTAAACCCACAAACACTGACCTACTTTTTCTCAAAAGCAACCCAAAGCAATTTCAAACTGCGGGCCTTTTCTTATGTTTTGTATCTACAATAAGTTACACATCTGGCTATTTTGTTACTTTTAATCAAATTAAAATGTTTTAGTTCATTGTTGATAAAAAAGAAAAGGCACCACAAGTTTGTTTTGAAAATGTTATTTTAAAAACGTAGTGTTTGTGGCCCCAAGTGCTTTCACCTTAAACAACTTTAGACCTCATGGCAAAAAGTTTGGACGCCACTGATTTCGGTATTGTTGCTTGTTTGGGTGGGTGAGCAAAAAATAATAAAATCTTTCCAGCACTTTTTGATCTGTTAGACAAAATCACAATGAAATCCTTAGTAGTTTGCAGCATAACATGACAAAATGTGAGAAAACTTCCATGGTATGAATTATTTCTCATAATACGGGTTACAAATCAGTGAGCACCTTTTGGCCCCACTGATGCTTGTCATTGCTTGTAGCCATTTTTCAGAAATGACGGATTTCCTCCCACCTGTGTTTCTTCTTAATAACATGCATCTGCATGAGAAACTGGAGAGTCCGCTGCCATTTTAAGTGAATTATACCCCTCGTTGATCACCCATAACACCAACCATAATCATGCCCACGGCTCTAGAATGCACAAGTGCGAAGGCGAGCTCTCAGGCATTTGCTTTAATTGTTGCGCCATAATGATTAAGTGAACATTTGATGCGGTTTGACTGGGTTTCGGAAAGATGGATGGCCTGCAATGCTATCTGTTCTCCAAGTCAAGTCCTTGGCACCATAATGGTTCACTGCTGCCTACATTAACACTGAGCTGGAGGGCATGATGTCTGGGAACCCCACCACCTTTTATTCCTCTCATGCAATCGAACGTACAAAGTCACGATGTTCTCATGAGTCTGCCGTTTGTCGTCGCCCCAGTCTGCCCTGAACAGTGTTTTAATTTCTTCATTTCCATGTTAATTTTTTCCATTCTTTCTGATTCCATTTTTTGTCTGGTTTAGGTGGAAGTTAAACGGTACAGAAGTCACTCCCAAAGCTGGATCTCACTACAGCCTTTCTGGAGGCAACCTCCGAATCAGCCATCTGAACAAAGACCAAGATGCCGGAACGTACCAGTGCCTCGCCTCCAACTCCTTCGGGACCATCGTCAGCCGAGAGGCCAGCCTAACCTTTGCTTGTGAGTTTCTTCCTCGCCTCTGGGCAAACGTCTTTGGTTTCTGTGGCTGCAAAAAAAAAAAAATAACAAGATACATTGTTGTAACCGAGGATAACAACGCAAAAATGTTCTTTAACTCTTTAAGACACGATTAACATGCTGGGGGGAGTTTTTCCCTTGGGTGTCATTAGCACCCGCTGTGTGCTGACTGGAGTTTACACTAGTCAATGCAGCAGATCAAACACCAGGCAACAATAAAGATGTGAAAGCATAAAGCGAGTTACGGTAATTAAAAGAACTGCCACCGGTACTGGCTGCCACTAAAGAGCTTTTATTTACTTTTTAACTGAATCTGTGCTTTCCTGTAGCATCATGTTGCTGTACTCTGAATTTATTAGGTAGGAGGGGGGCAAAAACAGACCTCACAGCAATTGAACTATCAGACATGCATGAGACATGCATCAAAAGTTGTGCTGAGGCGTGATCTGGGAGGGGATTGTGATCCGATGGTGTGCTAACAGGAGGCTCTGTTAGTCAGACTGAACGGGCGGACCTCAGAGGACAGTTAGCAGGGCAGCGCTCTCTCTGGGTGGCTGAATTAACAACTAGGTTCCAATAAGCACGTTGCCAAGGGAACAATGAGGTCCAATGGCAGAAACTGAGTTCTGATTTCTTCTCTTTCCTTTCATAGCTGTATGATGTGAGGGGGCTGGCTAGCTGGCAGATAAATCAATTTTTATCAATTAATCGATTTTTTAGTTAAATTTTTGCAAAACCTTGTTTGTTTTTAAACCAATGCATTCCTTGAGTTTCCATAGCTCACAGTGGTGTCAATGCGCCCAATGCATACCATCTTCTTAGAAAAACGTGTTTTTCAGCTTTGTCATATTTTACCTACTGGAATAATGTCATAATCTTACCAGAATGCAGTTGTAGTAATACGAGAATAAAGACATACAGCAGTAAAATCAGAATATTACTGGAATATTAGGAGAATGAAGTAGTAATTTTATGAAAACTCTAACACAAAAAATTAAAGATTAAAATGAGAAATATTGAGCATCTTGTGAAGAGACACTTTGCCACAAGTTTCACCGAAGTATACTTAAAAGAAATACTTAGTCTTTTAGTATATCAACACCAAATTATTATCATTAGCAGGACTTTGAATTATTTATTCGAACTGTGTATTTTGAAGAAAGCGCCTCAGACTCAGGTGTCACATCAGAACTTGAGAACTCTATCAAAGCTTTTTATTTTTCTAATATGAGTTAGGAAAATTATTTTTAAGCAAAAAATTGTAGTAGCCTGGCGTTGATATTCCATCATACAACTCACAGAAATCTGATTGAAATAAAATCCATTTTTTGGAAATATTTTCTGCCATTTGTAATTTTTTTCTTATAGAAATTAAGAAAAAAACTCCAAATTAAAAGAGGATCTAGTATGAAAAAATATTATATGAAAAATATATTAGGTATGTAACCTAGCCCTGGTGGTAGCTACCCGGCTAGCTCATTTTGGACGGTTATGATGTAGATATTTCTGCTGAATGAAACAGACACAAACTTTAATCACAGATTTTTAGAAAGGGACAGATGGAATATTTTTATTTGAGAAAAAAATCAATGTATATAATCCTTTATTTAAACAGAAAACATCTTGAGACTCATTGTCTAATTTAAAAGGGACCTGCTACATTCATAACAAAAAATAAAAACAATATTTTCTAACAGACAATGAGATTAGTAATATCGAATGGCAATATACAATGGGGAAAAAAGTATTTCGTCAGTCACCAATTGTGCCAGTTCTCCCACTTAAAAAGGTGAGAGGCCTGTAATTGACATCATAGGTAGACCTCAACTATGAGAGACAAAATGAGAAAAAAAAAATCAGAAAATCACATTGTCTGATTTTTAAAGAATTTATTTGAAAATAAGGGTGGAAAATAAGTATTTGGTCACCGACA
>CAEGAE010089813.1:0-153453 GCA_903067095.1 Girardinus metallicus | reverse complement strand
AGGAAAAAAATTAGAAAAAACTAACACAGCTTAAGGAGGAGAACAGGAAAACCTTTCCCCAAATAAAAAAATTAAAAAATAAAAAAAATAAAAAACCCCCCCCCCCCCCCCCCCCCCCCCACCCAAAAAAAAAAAAAAACAAAAAAAAACAACAAAAAAAAACTGTCAGGCTCTGCTGGTTTTTATCAATTTTTTAAAATCTTTTTAGTGTAATTGATCTGGCATAAATTTTAATTGTAAAAGTAGGTGATGTCTGGCATTGGATTAATGTTAGCTTTGGGAATAAATTAAATGAGCAAACTCAGCTGTAAGTGCCAATAAAAAAATAAAAATAACACCTAAATTGCCTGGATGTTCTTTCTGAAAATGTTAAAAAATAACTGAGACTGCATGAGTGAGTGCAGGTATTTAATGATACTCGTGGGGTCCAAGCAAACCACTCAAAACCACAAGAATAATGATGAGCAAGAGAAGCAGCAAACCATGGGTCTCTTTTCAAAACGACAACAAAATAGCTAGTTGAGCTTGTTGTTTACTGTTGATTGGCTGGTTGCTTCACTTCAGTGCCCATCTGCGCTCTAGTATCTCCAGCCAGTTTTATCAGGCTGAAGGAATTATTTTAAAACACATATCTGCAGTTAAGCAAAAGAGAGGCAGCAGGTAATCCTACCACAAATAGTATAACTTCAAGAACCAGAGGCTCTTAAATCATCTGGGAGAGTGAGAGTTAAAAACAAAACACTTGGCCATGTGGGTTGTTCATTTTCAGATGGTTCAGTGTTTTCATATTTTGATTCGTTTAATCTTTGGGGGAAAACATGATGACAATTAAAAGGTAGAAGAAATTAAAAAACTACTGATCCAAAAGTGATAGCTTAGCATAGGGAATTCAAGAAAAGCAACCTAAGTTCAGAGAAAAGTAAAAACTTTCAGAGCCATTGTTAAATTCTTAAATATTTTGGCTCCTAGGAAGATGATTAGTTTCCTGAGTATGGACATTTTTATCCTTTTACTGATGCAAATTTTGCAGCCACAGTAACCCCAAAACCAACAAGACAGATCCAAACTGGGCTCCTGCATATCTAACATCACTTTCTTTCGGATAGTCTTTGTGTTGCTGTCAGAAAGAATGAGTCACCATCAGGAATAATGATTATGATCTCTTAAATCACTGCACAGCAGAGAAGCATGGATTCTCTGTGTGCTTCTGTGTTTCTGAAGAAGGGATTGATCAATTCGTCACTTCCCTAATAACGCACATCATGGCTGAACTTTATTTCCCAAGGAATATAGTTTATTTAGTTTATCATAGAACGTAATCAGTGTAGCTAAATGTGACCATTAGCATATTTTAAATTAAAAATGTCTAAATGAGCAAAGTCTTATGGTTCACTTTGTGCTTTGGTCTAGTAATTTCAATTAAAGTTGTAGCTCCTGATCTTAATTAATTATTTTGGGTTAGATTTGAACTAATTTAATAAGTGTGTTTTGAAACAGTTGGACTTCAGTTAATTTAAGTGTATATTATAAACATACATTTTTAAAAGCACCCAAGTTTTTTTCATTGGTTCAATTCACCCACAGTGTTTTATCGGTCATATGAACATAAGTAATAAACAACATCTGAACACGAAATATAGCTTGTACATTAGAAAACCTTCAGACAACAGAAACATCCATCCTTGTAAACCCAATTCCCTCACCATATCAGAACATATTAAAAGAAAAGCTTTCTTTGGGGGGAAAAAATACTGCCCTACTTACAAGACACACAAGTACAGACACAAAACATATGTTCAACTAAAATATATATTTGAAAGCCACACTTTCATGAAGAAAGTGTCCACAAAGACAAACAAAATGACTTCCATTTCTTGTCTATTTGGCATTTTGCTATAAGGCAGAGTTGCAGAAACATCACCTGTGGCATGGAAACGGCATGTTGAGATCTATCCCACCTATATCCAGTAAAGTTCAACTTTGGTTTCAGTGAACATTTCATTTTCTTGTAGTTTCCACCCTTGTCTTTGCTTCATACTTCTTTCCCATTGATCATATGCGTTGGTTTCCTGTTGGAGCTTCACAATCAGATGTGTTATTCCGCCCACACCCCGTATGGCTCAGAATAATTCAGAGGTTGCAACTCCTCAGTGGGAGTGCTCTTTAATGACAGTGCGCTGATTGAAATATCACAGCAGCCGTGAGGTGGGAAGTTACAGGGTTGGGGGCTTTAAGGTTCCATAAAAAAATGAGAGGACGCATTCTTTTCAAAGAATAATAGAGGGCATCATTTTACTCGACTCGGTGCTACCAGCACAGGGTCCTGGCATTAATGTAGACGTTGCAGTTGATTCTCCAGAGAAGTTTCCTCCATGACAGATCTTCAGCTAATTTCTAAGTTCACCTTGTCGATGCTAAATTAAACTGCAAATCTAATTTCTTAGGTTTTCTGCTGTACTTTATAAGGCACATAAAGCATGCAAGATCTCCATGAATTACCAGATTCAGTAATGAAAACGTTGCGGCTTTACACTGCTGAGCTATTACAAAGATGAAAGGTACGGGAGAGGTTGGGGGGGTTGTGGTGTGGTGGGGTTGGATCACATGGCTCCTTGCACTTTTTAATTATGACCCCAAACTCAATTACTTTGCAACCTGGTAGTTTAGTGTGCCAAGGGAAATTGCTCCAAAAGAGTGACAGCGCTTGTGATTAAAGCATGTTCACTCTGCAACAACAACAAAAAAAATGCTGCAGATGAAGCCCTGCGCTCACAGGAAATGAATGATGGCTGAAAACAAAAGGAAAAAAGTCAACTTCCTCTAATTGACTTATTCATCACGTGGCACCAGACCACAACATATGTTATGGGCAGTTGGGGTGTACATGTGTAGAAAAAAACGCTGTTGTTTTTCTTTTTAATAGTATGGCTGGCAGAAGTGCAATGTGCTGATACTGCAAATAACTGAAAAATAATAGGTAAAATTTCAAGGGTTCAATAGAGGTTCTATGTGTATTGGCTTCAAATCTTTACTTGAAGTACCAAGAACATCAGGATGCATGAGTCAGCTATAAAATGTTGACTTCTGTGAAACTGTTTAAATTCAGCTTTTCCTGTCATCTCGAAGCGAGAGTTGACAAGATTAATGGTACTGGTGTGCAAGATATTTAGAAAAACCTTCTACAAGATTATTCCAAGTGTTTCAATGATTCATTCAGGAAGTCACAAAAGAACCAGGAACAACATCTAAAATATGAAAGGCTTTCCATCTGGGAAAGAGAACATTCAGGAACTCACTCTCCTATAGAAAACAAAACAAAACGAAACAAAAAAAATATGAATTTCTTTTAAACAACTGAATTAATAAAGTCAGAAGCAGACCTGCCTGAGATTAACTTTTTTCCAAACATCATGCAAAATTTGTATACTTTTCTTACATCTCTGTTTATTAGGCCCATTTCCCAGCACCAAGTTGTGGGAAGATCTTTGTGACAACAAAACCTTCATGCATAAACATTAAAAATAAAAAGCAGAAGAAATTTTAAGCAGTGTAGTTCCAATGTTTCTTCATGTTGGGAGTGAACTTGTATGTTTACAGTGAATAAAAAGGGAATATGTGAGTGGTATTTACTAGTCCATTTCAGCCCATCAAAGGAAAGTTTTCCATGTTTAAATATGTTTCGATCATAGACTTCTAAGGAGGGAGTGTTTGGATAAAAGCTTAGAACGCAGAAATTAGTGTGAATGCATTTTGATTTGGTTTTAATGAGGTCCACCAACAAAATTAAACATTATCTACATCAACAACAAAGTTACACAGGATCTTTGGTATGTTGTTGTGATAAAAAAGATGTTATTTATTCATTGAGATTGGACATTACAAAAGTAGGAAATAGTTGAGCACTTATTGGCTGAACTACTGCTCAAAATGCTTTTAAAGGCTTTTTGACATTTGGCAGAGTTTTATTCCCAGTTTCTCTGGCACTTCAATGTCTTTTTAGTGACATTTTTGACAATTCAGGTAGCAATTTATGTTAGTCTTGTAGAGTGAAGATATACCAAAAAATAATTACCTATTTCAATACTCTATTGACTGACAGAGAGTGAAAATGCTTCCGTCCAGACAGCGTGCCATCATTACTTTGTTATATCAAGGCCTCCACATGTGACCTGGTCTCTGTTTAATTAAGTTTAGGAAGCATAAATATCTGTGATTTAAAAATAGAAGACACCTCATCAACATAGACCTTTTACTAAAATATGTATTGTTTTAACTCCCACAGTAGTGAGTCCTCAGGTTGTCACATACCTTCTTTTTTCTAGTTTGGAAGTCTTTTAGTTATAAACTTAACATGCTCTCGTACACACTGATCTAGAACATCCCAAATCAGGTCGATGGGAGGGGATGCTGGACATTCAAAAACTGGTATGTTTTCAGCTGCCAGGTATTTTCTACAGCTCCTTGCAACATGGGCCAGGCATTATCAAACTGCGAAATGAGAAATTGGTTGTGGATGAACGGCACAACAATGGGCCTTAGGATCTTGGCATGGTACCTCAGTGCACTCAAAATGACACCAATCAAAAGTACCTGAGTTCATTGTCCATGACATACACCTACCCAACATGACATGACATGATGAGGACGACAAGGATGCAGATAAGCTGATGGTTTCTGACACCAAGAATATCTGGACAGCTGCTCAAACCGATTGTTTCAGCAGTTGTCCAGGTGGCTGGTCTCAAACGACGTTGGTGGTGAATATTCTGGATGTTGAGGTCCTGTACTGGTGTGGTTACACCTGAGTTGTGAGACTGGTTGGATGTACTGCCAAATTCTCTGAAATGTCTTTGGAGAAGGCCTATGGCTGATAAATGAAGATCAAATTCACGGGCAAACGTTCTGACTGACATTCCTGAGGTCAGCCTGCCAATAGCAGGCTCCCTCAAAGCCTGTGTTATCTGTGACATAGTGCTGTGTGATAAACCAGCAGACTTCAGAGTGGCCTTTCATTGTGGCCAGCCTCAGGCACATTTGTGCAATAATATTAAACATGCCACACCTGTGAGGTGGGATGGACTGTCTTGGCAAACAGGAAATGCTCACTAACACAGATATAGATAGATTTGTAAACAGCATTTGCAGGAAATCTATTGTGTTTCTAGAAAAAGGTTTGGATGTTTGAGTTCAGCTCATGACAAAACAGAAACAAAAACAAACATGCTGCATTTATATTTTTCTTCAGTGTAATACCTGATAAACACAGATGTAGTAAATCTCTGCTTTAAGCAGAAAGTGACCTATAAGTGTAATCTCAGACCTCTAAGTGGAAAAAACGTGGTAATAATCGGCAAAAATTTATTTCTTTGGTAATTTTATTGAATCTATGATTGATGATTATAATTTAATTAGTACTTATTAATGAAAGCATGTTTTTGTCAAACTGTTTTAGCACATTTTACTCATTACCATGAATTTAGAAATAAATCAAACTAAAACAGCATTTTTAGGAAGGATGAAAATAAGCCATGTGTTTTGGAATCCTAGAAAAGGCCTGATTGGGTATTATTTGCTGATAACTCAATGGTATTCTGCATGAATAATGACATAAGCTGCAATCATGAGAAATAAATCCACGATCACCACCGACAAATCCATGATCAAATGATTTCCGCTTCAGTGGGAATAACTCTGTGTTTTATACACAAATCCCTCTTAATACTTCCACAGAAAAAATACTGAAATGCCTTTAATAAAAAAATAGTTAATTTGAGTAAGTCAAGGCTCCAAAAGTGCAAATATTTTACAGTTAATAATAAAAACCTGTTGAGAGCTCAGAGTTTGTGTTTCTCAAATCACCAAGTTTGTGCCAATAAAGAATCATTGATCATTCAAGCTTTCCGTCACCGAGAGTCCATTTAATTCAAAAACACAAAAAGGCATTTTGATGTCTAAAAATATTCTTGCATCATTTCCAAAACAGTTTACATCTAAACAGAGACTTGGACTGTAAGTTTAGATTTCAAAGTGATTCCAATCAAATCTTTGATAAAAAGTCCTTTAAGTTAGCTGTACTTAAGGCAACGGCGTCTTTAAAAGTGACGCCTGAGGACTCTCAGAGTCAGTCACTGATTAAAGATTTGATCTTTATGCACAAAACACCTGATATGAATACACGTCGTCAGAGAACCCAGCACATCTCAAAAATGTATACCTCTCCTTAAGAGTTTATTAAAAAACTACAAATTTGGATGGAAACAGCAGCTAACCATACCTTAATATGTGTCAACATGCAAAGTGAAAATCCTCCTAGTACTACTGCAGAAGCTAATATTTTCTGCATTCCTCATCTCTGCTCTTTGGTCAGTGAGCAGTAAAGAAAATGTATGATGGTCGGGGATTGGCTGCTTTGCAAACACCAGCCAATAGCAAGTCAAGTAGCACTGCATATAGGTATTACAGCTTGCCAAGCTGCATTTCCAAATATTTTAAATATTCTCTATAGAAAATCTGTGAATAGGTGGTTTCTCTGGAGTTACATTCCACAGAAAAATACACTAACAGGCTAGGGTTCACTATGACGTTTTTCCACACCACTGACACAATAAGGTTTATAGAAAAAACTTGTTGACAAATACATTCTATACTCCAGCTCCAGCTGTGGTTGCAAATATGATTTAAAAGAAATGAAGTTAATGTTCTGCTTTCTAGAAGCTGTTACAAACCCCTTCCATCATTTGGGCCGTACAAACAAATCTTGAATTCATGACTGCCATCTTCTATGAAACCTGCCTGCATGTTTGCACCACGTTTCTATCAAACAGAATGCAAACCTCCGCCATTCAAACGAAATGAAATTGGGCCAGGTTGACAGAGCACATATCCCAGTGACAAAAAGAAAGCCTTTGAGTGAATAGATGGGGAGAACAGTTGCCATGAAACCTTCATGTGCCTGCAGGGGAAGATGAAAGCAACAACCCCTCTGTTTTGCTTTATTCTAGTCATTACAAACAGCAGCTCTGCAGCTTGCTTCTTTAATTTGTTTCTGGTGTACAAGACTCTAGGGAAAAAAAAAAAACAAGTCCAATAACTGAGCATCAGCTATCCTAAAATTAAATTTTTATTATTTTCCTCATTAAAAGATGCACACCTCTTATAACATAAAATTGCAAAGATGTCGAGAAGCAAATTGCAGGAACTCACTTGTATTAAATTGCAACATGTTTGAAGGTATTTGTTTATCAACTTTATTTGGTACATCAATATAGATATAAATTGCCTGCGGTCACTACGTGCTCATTCAGGAGGAGTGAAAGCTGCAAAATCATTGATTCAAAGTGATTGGCTTGGCTTCCTTCAGTAGAAAACGTTTTATCAACTGGAATTATAAACTAAACTTCAATGTATTATTTAAACTGGACTGCGTATAATTAACTTTGAATTTATCTGTATGAATGGATTGAATTGACAAAATTGTTTTATACATAAATTGGCTTTTTTTCCATTTTTTAATGTGTATTTCTTGTGTATTGGTGCCAAATAAACAGAAGTGAATCTTATCCTCCATTTCAAGGTCTGCAGCAGATTATATAAGGAACAGGTTGTAATGAGGCCATTCCTTCTCAACACTAAAAAGTGATGCACTACTTCAAGTGTTATTTTTTTCCCACTCTACCTGTAAAGGTGTTTCTAGCTGTTCAGATACACAGGGTGGTCTGCTCTACTTTTTGGATTCTTAAACTCTGTTCTGCTTTAAAAGCAGAAAACCTGCCTGAAAGAATGGTGGGTTTGTATTTTATGTTGTTTGTTTGGACTGTTTTATTTCATTAAGAGGGGAGAGCACATTTTGGACAGAGAGGTCAGTCATTGACAGCGACATGTAGCTTCTGACAGCTGTATAATGTATTCTGTTATTCTGGATTAACTTTGTCATAGTAGAAGAAAGAACCCAGCGGATGGCATCTGGGGTCATCGGGTCAACTCGAAGCTTATACTGAAACTTTCGGGCAGAATTTAAAAGAGGTAGCCATTTGGACATACATTTGGACATAAGTCTTGAAAAAAGTGCAACGGAGATCACGATAAAATTTTTCCTATTGCATCACAAAATAAACATCTATTTACGTTCTATTTGCTGTAGCTGAACACAACATTCTTTCACAAAATGAAAGAACCTCTGTGAGGCTCAAGAAACCAGTCCCAGCCTGGCTTAGGTCATGTTTATCTGGTAGGTTTCAGTTTGTTCTTATTGATGATAAATATTTACTTATTATTTGGTTCATTTCAGAGTATTGATCAATGTAAAAATCATTATTTTCAAAAATCGTTACTCATTCATTTTAGACATAAAGCAAAAATACCTAGATGTGAACAACTGAAGAATAATTTTACTTTTAGCAGCAATTCTTTAATACTTAGTTTGACATACGGTAGACCTCTGCACAGTGAAGTTCAATATTTGTAGATTCACATATTCACAGATTTTACTTAGTTTTCATTTCCTAGGAACATCAGAGTACCATAAGTCTTCTCAAAAAAACATTTTTTATTGAGGCAGCATGTAGTTGTACAAAATTAAATCCAATGTTAAAAACTGTACAAGAATTTGGCTCTTTTAATTTTGCCAATTTTAATTCATATAAAGGCTCAATACTGATTACTTGCAGCATCAAAACGTTTGGATTTGCTCATTACATCTCAAACTTGATAGACAGGTATGCTCAATCTTGAGAAAGGACATTTAAGGTGGCCAACTGCAAGTTGTCCTTTTGAAGAGTACATAGGATCCTCAAAGCAACACTCAAAAGTTCCTAAAAACACAGGCTGTTCAGAGACATGGTTCCAGTGATGCTACAAGAACCAATTTTAGAGCTTTAAAATGTCAGTCTCAACTGCAAGGAATGTAATCAGATGCTGCTGAACACAGAGAGGTCAGGCCAAGAAAATTACAGCAGAGGCATATGCGGAGAATTGGGAGGATGGTTACAAACAACTGACAGATCACCTTTAAAACCCTGCAAGAACATTTTCCTGCCTTGAAGGCAGGTTGATGAGGGGGAAAAACCTCTTTCTGCATTCGCACTACAAATGGAGTCACTTGTTTTATGCAAAACCTCATTCAGACAAACCTGATTCTTTTAGGAACAAAGTGCTTTAGAAGGATGAGAAAAAAAAAAAGTCAAGTTATTGGATCAAAACAAAAACACTTCACATGGAGGAAGAAGATCCAAGAAAATGCTGGCTACCCACTGTAAAATTTGTTGTGGGATTCTCTGCCTACTTAAGGTACTGGGAGCCATTTTAAAGTTCAGCCTGAGTTGAATTCAGTCCGATTCTACAATGTTCAAGCATCAGTCACAAAGTTGAAGTTACGCAGAGGTTGGATATTCTACCAAGACAATGACCCAAAACACAGCTCCACATCTATAAAGGCATTCATGCAGAAGGACAAGTATGATGGCCACCACAGTTTAATGCTAAACTGTGCATTATACACAGTGAATTAATGTGCATTAATTCACTGTGTATTAATGCACATTAAGGTATTAAATTGGAGAGATTTTATAGGGAGGAATGATCAAACATTCAGAATCCAGACACTCTTCAAAGGCCTTAGGAGGCATCTGGAGGCGGCTATGTTCACCAACGGATTCTCAACTAAGTATCGATGCAGTATCTCTGTTGGGGTACCCGTTCTAAGTTTTTGTCTAATTGCATATTTTCTATTGCTCCAATAGAGCACAATCTTGAAAATCATGTGGAGTTTCCAGACATTTCCATACGACTGTGACTTTAAAGCCTGCCTGCTTTACATTCAGCTTCTCTGCAGCAGGAACTGCGTGGTTTAGCAGTGCGAACGTGTAGCCCATAAAACATTCCCGGTCCCAGAAAAGATTTATCATCAGGCTCCCTCTCTGCTGCTGCCAGCAGTAGATTACTTGTCAAAAAAGGCACAGAGAGCAGATATTTTTACCAAAAGGTATGAGTGGTGTGCGAAGCGAGACTCATCTTGGGAGTGATATTTTTCGCTGAGAAGGGCTCAGGCTGACCCTTGATCCTATTGTTCTAAAGAGTGATGGCTGACCATAAACCTGCCTGTTGTCATTGAGGTGAAATGTTGCAATGGGGAAGGCAAAACAGATTACAAGCCTCAGGTATAAAAGACTCTCTCACATTGAGCACATAACTGCAGAGGTGGTTTCCATCTTGTTCAGCTGAACAAAGGTTACAAGCCAAAGGCAAAAATATCTGAATGTCTCACAAATCACCAAAGACAGCGTGAGAGTTAATGGAAAGTACTTCTCCCCTGGCTAAAGACAAAGTCACCAGATTGGCTTAAAAGAGTGTGTGGTCATGATCAAAAGAGGCAAATTTGACTGGAAGTGAATTAATTTCCTCTAAAGCACACTTCACCAACCAAGCAGACAACAGCGAAAATACAAAAATACCGAATCATTTTCAGGCAAATGTCACCAACCTGCAGCAAAACAAAGCTTTCAACTAGGACCAACACCAGGACATCAAGGCTGCCAATCAGACATTAAATTAAATTCTTCACAAACATCTGCTTCAGATTAGGAAGTTATTTTCTGATGTAACTGTATGTACTTTGTTGTTTTTCTCCATAAAAGTAATTCAAAACATAAAAAAACACACACAAAAAAAACAGAGCTAGCTCATTTTATTAAACCTTCAGGGGAAATAGCTAACTGTTTAGTTTGTTCTCCAGTCCCTTTCAAAACTGCTCATCACCAAGGGCAATTTTTCCAGTTTGCCTGCTCATGTCCTGGAGTTTAAAAAGTATAAGTTCTTTCATTTCATGAAGGTAGCAAACAAAAAGAAAATATGTTATGTTCAAAACTACATATTTTATTTTATGGAATAACAGAAGAGGAGAGGATCCTCTACTTTCCAACTGAAAACATTGTCTGTTGAACCTTTACAATTTTTTAATGCCACATAGCCTTCATTTTCTTTTGCCTGTTACTGTTGTTCAGTAATAAAGTTGAAGGTTTAAATAATAATCCTCCTTCAAACAGTCCTTTCACAGTCCTTGTGAAAGGACTGTTTAATGGAGGATTATTATTCTTATTAACATAAAGATTTTCAAAAAATGTATTTAGCAAATGCCATCCTTGCTGATTTCATGTTCCCTTTAGTCAATACTTTTACTTTTTGTGTGATTAAACATAAAATTTGTCCTTTGCAAAGAAGCTCAAAATCAAACAGACTGGATTAAAATTTCCCTTAGAAGTTTCATCATAGACTCTGTTCTAAATTTACGGCAAGACTTGCATACAACACCTAAATCTAGTGCTGTAGATTTATATTAATGACAAAAATATGCAAAAATATATAAATTCCAAAAGTGGTAACAGGTTAGCTACTAAAATTATTTAAATATAACTACCTAACATAATGTCAGACTAGAAATAAAGAGTGAAGACCAAAAGAAAAATGACCATTCATATTCAATAGATAGTTGCAATGAAAGACTGTCTGGATATTTCAAAACATAGAGACATGACTTTCCTGCAGGAGCTAAAGCCTCAATGGATTTATGAATGTATGTAAATCTATGTGCATATAAGTGAGCGAAAACCTGTAATTAGGCTGATCAATCAGTGCTTATGTGCATCACCATTTTCACTGGATCTTTTAGAGCCCTTAATGAGTTGTGCATATTTGACATTTGGCAAACAAACAGAGTTTATTTATTTTTCCTGCTTTCTAAAACTTGTCTGAATGGCTTCAACTTGTCACTTCATGGTGAGAAAGATCACACCTTCTTCTGGTTCACAGCTGAAACTTAACATCTGCTTAACAGGTGGAAACAACAAGTTTCTTATATTTAAATAAAAAATCTATCCAGCTTCCTTGTGTGTCACAAAACATTTCTTTACAAAAAAAACATCTTTATTTTTATGTCTTTAGTGAGCTAAAAATGGTCAGCATGGTGAATGCTCCAGCTGTTTAATGTCTTTGAAATTTGACGTAAAAGAGCTGCATGGGGCTGTAAGACAGTGCAACCCCGATGCATGAGTTCTACTCGAACAGCACTAAAAAAGGTGAAAAATATCTAAATGTGGCACAGGTGCTCATCACTATTCAAACTGAAGAGTTCAAACATCTCTGTGGTGCTTAAAAACATAGCAAAAAAAATAAAAAATCAAAGGGATCATCTGATGCCCATGAGGCAAAGCAAACACAAACAAAACATTTAATGTGCGAAAACCATGAATTTATGAACATCGAAAGCCATTAGAGAATATATATGGCTCCATACCCAGTTTAGCTCAGTGACCCATTATTTATTAAAGCAAACTCATGGGGGATGGAGGCTTTGAAAAACACTTATTATGGATATATGCTTTTAAGACCAGCCAGAAAATCATTTTGTTGTACGTTCCTAAAAACCCTCCCAGCTACATTTAGTCATTTAACAGGCACTTTTATCCAAAGGATATCATTTTTGATCCAGAATAATATCCAGATTCTTGGCGTTCTGTACTTGCATAAAAACACTACTTGAGTTTCTCAAATTAATTTGCAAAAGATTGCCTTTAGTTTAATTTCAGACAGAAACAAATTTTCCTTCATATTTTAGTTGCCTGCTATTTTATCTGACCACAAAGAAACTTTAATGAAAGGCATGAGGATCTGCATCCATACGGTTCAAGTTATAAATACAGTTGAGTAAAAATGTTTTCTGGTGCCCCATTGACCCACATTTAAAAGTGTGCCTATTTGTAGATTTTTTTTGTAGCACATATCTAAAATATTCTAAAGAAAATGCAACTGAGGAATCTGAAATACAAAGGCCCAATGGTACTTGATACCATATTAACAGGCATTTGCAAACCAGCCAATCCAGGAGATGCATTTATTTTCTTTGGTCCTGATTGGCTGTAAATGCAGACATAAGGGAGACCATGAAAGTTTGCTTCTGCAGTAGTGCCAAGATAATTTTCACTGTGTATTGATGCACTTTAAGGTATATTAGGTGTTTGAACCATAAAAACAGGCAGTTATAAATGTTTTTAGACAGGTTTGAAGTACTTGAAGATTTCAAATATTCCTCTGTACTTAAATTCTTGAGTGCAATTTTACTCCAAATGAAGAAATATTGATCTGAAAGGTCCAGTTATTTTGTTTGACCACCGCTTGACAGTTTCTTTTTAGTTAACCAGTAGTTTTGGCTAAATGTAGAAGATTTGACATCCAGTTATAGCCTTGACCACTGAGATTGTTTTCACATAATTGTGACTCTTAACTAAATGTCTACACAACCCTAAAAAAGAGAAATGTATTGACTTAAAAAGTTTACTTTTGTTGATTTAAAAAAAAACACAACAAAAAAGTTTTCACCACTTATGTTCTAGCAAAAATTATCAGCTGTAGCTGGAGGTTGTGAGGAGCTCATCTGAAATCCATTTAATTAGCAGATTGATTGCTCTAAAAGAGGGACAAATGTGGTGGAAATCATTGTCTTGTGTTAGCAATGCTTACCTCCAAAGAGAAATCTGCAGCTGTCCCTGCTTTGCATTTAAATAACCAAACATGGAGAAGTTGAAAGAAAGTTCACCAAGAAGTCAAAACAGGTCCAATAATCTCCAGGACAGTTTTCTCCTGAGGAAGCTCTTTGAGACTCATGTTTCCCCCAGTGCAGGGCTTATTTAATATTGCCATCATCGTTGTGTAGAAGACTTTTAAACGGTAATTGACTTCTGCCCCCAAAAAATCCAACTGATGAACTGATATTCTACAGGAAATACTGACAGCAGAGGAGCAGTGGAGAGTAAATTTCTCTGATTATTTGGGACATATGGGAAATCGTTTGTCCAGAGAAGGTCAGAGCTTCCTTGATTAACGAGTGGTCCTGATGGTGAATTCTTGTGATTCAGTGAGTGTGTGGGGTTGCAACTCCACCATGAAGAAAGAGTATGTTGAAAACTATCCACTAACAGCAGCTTCTTCCAATAACCTTGGGACAGTTAGGTGAGCTGGGTATATTCCAAAAATACTGAAATATAGATCCTGTAATTAGGAAAAAATCTTAAACCAACTGAGAAACTGGCAAGTTTAAAAACAACAACAAAAAAAAAACAACTTGGGATGCAACAAACTGTAATTAACTCCAAGCACAATTCACCCAGAAGGGATCACCTTCAGTCAGGACGTGGCCCAGATGTTCACACCCAGTGCGTCAGAGAGAGCTGCAGAGGATAAGTATGAAAGTAGTGACATTTACTGTGTTCTCAGGTTCAGCCAAAAACAGCTCGGTAACACAGATGGTGGTTTACTTCACAGTACAGACAGACAATAACCCGCCCAAAATCACTGTGAAAGTAACCCAGGAGTCTTTGAAGATGAAACAGCTGAATATTCGGCAAGTCAATCATCTGATCTCTCCTCAGATGAGCTACCTTTCACTCGCTGAAGGCAAAAACGACAAATAAAAACAGTTGCAGTAAGGACGTAATAAGGCTTCTGAAAAGCAGAGAAAATAAGTCATTTTTTTTTTACTCATGTTTAGGTAGCAGGCTTCTAGCTGTCATTCTCTGCATAAAACATATTAAATATGATCATTTTAATTGAGGTTATGGTAATTTGCCTAATTATGTCTTTTCTCCTGAAGGAGAGCATTCTCCACATTAATAAGCTTAATTTCATTTAATATGAATACTGTCAAATTAGAGATGAGAGCATATACTTTCAGCCAATATTCACCATATATCTGTAACTTGGAAATACTCTCAGAGCTAACTATTTTTTTTCAAACATCCTATTAAAGCAATATAATGGCACTTTAAATGGCTCAAAAAATATGGCTATATTTGCAACATTTAATCTATACGTTTATGATCCCATCAGCCTAATTTGTTTCAGCATAAGCTTTCACTTTCAGAGCTAATAAAGCTTTATTTGTTGTTTCTGGCACGTCTCCAGGCCGCAAGGTCACCTAGAGGGGCTGAGCCCGCCATAAATTCTTCATCTCATTTATAAATGAGGACAGTCTCATTTCAGTATCACAAGGAGTAGATATGGATTCAGTGTCATGTTGTAATGTTTAGTTGGAGTGCTGCCCAGAAGAGGACAAAAAAAAAACACCACCCTTCACAACAGGCTTCTAGTATTAGTTTATCAATAACAGCAGGGATCGTCGTCTCCTGTAGCGCGGTTTGATTATCGGTTTGTCAGCTCAATGGATCTCTTTCACAACTGCAGCAATTATTCTGTCTTCACCATGTCATATATGACTGCAAAGCAGACTTCAAGGATATTTCTAAACAACTAGATATTTCAGAAAATAGATCTAGAATTCATATCAAGGTTCTCCTCAAACATCTTAAAGCTCAGGTTTTCAAACATGTACAGAGCAAGACCCATTAAACCTAGAAAAAAGCTGATCCACCTGAGTCAGATGGGACAATCTGCTGATATTACCGTCAAAGAGCTGGAAAAACCCCTCCTTCCAGTTTGACCACAAGCCACAAGCTGGGAATACAGCAGACATGGAAAAGAATATGCTCTGGTCAGATCAACTTGAATATAATGTTCATCAAACATTCACAACACACTTTTCAAATGTATATCTATTTTCAAGATTCAAAACCATGTATCCCTTTTCTCTTCCATCACATAGAATCCTAAATAAAATGCAGTGACCTGTTTTAGTTGTAACATGTGAAAAGATTTTAGGGGTACCAAAGCTTTCACAAGGTAAAGTCCAAATTCCTCCTAACAGCTTTAAGTTTCTCCTAATTCTCCTGCAGTCGACACTCACTGTCCATCCTCACTTTGAAAGTCATCGCTCGTGCCCGTCCTCACTCAGGTTCCTCATCAACGCTGCACATCAGCAGCTCTAAGCTCGTCACAGCCGATCAAGCTCCCCGAGTCCATCACTGACCAACACCCTCTTTCACTCAATATCTGCTAATACATCTCTCTCCTCCCAGCTCGCCCTCACTCCACTATCATTCCCCACATCACCTGGCCATCTTTTTTCTCTCTCCATTAAATACCAAACCCGCCATCCTGGGCTCTGGTACAGCTGCAGCCTTGTAATCCAGTCCACGTTACATCAGAACTGCAATCAATCAGGCAGCCTTTCCCGCTGCCTTTCACTCTCCTGAACGGCGGCTGGCATTTGAGCTGTCGGCTGACTGACAGTCGCAGAAAAGACAGAAATGAAGGTCTGGAGACACAGTCAGCACATCAGGCCAGTTCATTTGGCCTTCTGAGAAACTCACCATTAATCCAGTGTTTTAACAGTGATTATTACTAAAAAAACATGGTATATGAAATGATAAACACGGTTTTAAAACTATGAAGTGTGTGTTTGCTGTTATTTAAGACATATTACCTAATGATCAGTGGAGGAAACCACAATGTCATCAGGATGCCATTTGGGTCTGGATGAAATATTATTGATCTGAATTTGGACAAGGGCTGCAACTAACAATTACTTTAGTAATTGATTATTCTAAAAAAAATAATCATATTGAAAATTGTCACATTCTGAAGATTTTTCATTTAAGCCTATACAATATTGGTAATCCACGAAATAATTCAATTTCTCTTTTAAAATAGGAAAATAATTTTATTGTCTAAAATGTAATAGCATTTCATCTGAAGCAAAGCATGCACCTGCTAAAACAATCATTTCAAAAATGTGAAAAGCTCAATTCCTTCTGTACTAATATCAATACAGTGTACGGCTAATCTGCCTTTTGTGGATTAACAAGTGTATAGCAAAATGTGCATAAAAGGAAATTTCTTCTAATATAATTTGAACCATGTGAAGCCAAGACTGTACCATGTGAGGAATTTTAGATAGAACATATTTGCAATTTTCTTTTACCTTAACTGCAAAATGTATAGATTATTTTTTTTATAGTTTTTGCTTAATTTTCTGAGAATGTTTTTCTTTCAGCAATTTTTCTGAGTCTGTAAACTCAAGTTAATAATCAATTAATAAATTAGTTGATGATTGTTTCAATAAGTGACTCATCATGATTACTCCAATTAATCGTCTGAGCCCTAGTTTGGGTTGAATCTGTGGTCTTCATTTAGTTTCCATAGTGAGCAAATGAAGAACATAATAAATTACAAATCAGCTCATCTCAATTTCCAGAGTAAACAGACAAACTGTTGGTAAGTCCATGTTTTATCTGGGGTTCTGGTAAACTTCTCCATGTGCTGCATGGAATAAACTTGCAAACATATGCAATGAGGCGTGCTGCCAGATTGTCGTTTACAACATGCAGCCACCACACCTGTCAATTCTAACTGCTGTTTGCTGAGGTGAGGCGAGGTTGTTGCTCTGCTACATTGAAATGCATCTATTGACTGAGACATAAAAAATATACAACAAAAGCTCAAGAATGCCTAAACAGATAAAACAAAGGAGATGTAAATATGTTTTTATACAGATTAAGCTCCAGTTCTTCATTTAGTTTTGTTTCAGCAGCTTTGAATCCAACAAGCGGCTAACGATCTTATTTATTTGATTAAAGTTTTGATTTATTTACAGCCAGTCTATCCAGCTGAGAAAGGCTCACTTGCAGCAGTGAGAATATGTACTGATCTTGTTTTTCTTCATTATTTCTAGTGGTCTTATGAACATAAAATCAACAACAGATGCTGTAAGTATTTACAAATGAAAACACTGACATGTTAAATACTAATTTCCCCATTGTATCAGTGAGTTCTGACTCTGACAAAGACTAATTTCTTTATTTATAACTTGGTAAACTTTTGTAACTGTAGAAAGAAGTCATGCAATAATAAAGCCATATGTGTAGCAGATGGAAAAGCACAACTGCTGTCTTGATATCTTCTGACAGGTGCTTTCTAAATATTCAGACTTCCAACAGTAATTTTTTGCTTCCCAGATGCCTCAATGATGATTTTGTGCAGTTTTGACCTAACCCACAGAAATGCGGCGATGTAGGAGGAATTGCAGAATGCCAACAGAGACGACAGAAGAAGGAGGTAGTCTTGGAAAAACAATAGATTTGTGGATAACATTGATCACAGCAACTAAAGGAGAAAAATTGTATGCAAAGTTTGCAGCTAAAACACCCACTGCTGTACTTCTAAAAAAAATCCCTTATATCCATTACAGCCACTAAAACCGTCAGCAGATAACATTGATTGCAACAGCAGATTCCTAAAATTTGAGTCCGAAAAAGCCAAACTGTAGGAAAGACCTCATTTACTCTGTGGTTGATGGAGACACAAGTAGCAGGAAATGGTTCTGCAACACTTGAGTGCTTAATAAAGAGCAGCTCACATTAAAAACTGTTAAAACCTTTCTGAAGTCATATCAATATCAATCAATTGTCCTAACCCATTTTAGAGCAGTACTGGTTGGGTCATTGAAATTGTTCCCTGATAAAGACTTTTCCATGTAAAAATCAATTAAATGCAATAAAGCTGTAGTCACAGCAGAAATTGCCCCAATATGTTAGCACTTCTTGTTCCAACCTGTGAAAAACATAAAAACACTTTTTGCTGTTCCTATATATTGATTCAATTTCATCTGATGTTTAGAACCTGCAGACGTTAAACTCAGACAAATGCAGTGAGTCTTGCTAAACTGTTGTTTCCCAAGGTTACGTTTCAAGCACAAGAGATATGTCTCCCCGAGAAGCATCAGACAAAGACCTGTGGCAAAAATGTTTGTCAATCCTTAAATGGTTCTCATCAAGGCAGAGAATTTTCAGAAATGCTGTAGTTATGGAAGCTTGAACTCCATTTTTAAAAAAACGTATGAATCACAAAACTGGGAAACTTTGGATGCGCTACTAATTACAAACACATCTGTGTTACTGTTAATGACAATTTGGTGCCCAAATACTACAGATTTGTAGACATTGCTAAAGATTGAGTTATTTTTCCATGTTGCAGAAGCTTTTTTTTATTTTTTCTAGGGCATCATGTTCTTCATACCTGATTTAGAGGAAATGGATTGCACACAGTGTGCTTGTTGAATCCTGGAAGTGAAAAGGCAGCTATTTTCCACAGTGCCAGAAACACAAAGGTGTCTGAACAGCAGCCTGGAAAAAATCCCAACTTTTTCCTGACTTATTTCTTCCCTACCTAAACCCTAATTAATGACTTCTGTTTCACCTCCTATTAAATTTGCAAACTGGCAGACTGAAACACAGAGAAAGTAAATCTAAATGGCATGTATTTCTAAATGGAAAGAAACTGCATAATTTTCAGACCTACGTATTAGGTTTTACTGGCAGAAAACATTCAAAGAACAAATACTAGTTTTCCATTATTGTTTATTGTTAAGTATAAGGTTTTCAAAGGAACAAAGCATGTGATGAAGCAACTAAAATACACAATTAACAAGTCAGAAAACATTCAACACCTGGAACCAAGAAAACTAGCAGAAGTGTTTTTTACAGTGAGTAAAAAACTACAACTATCAATACAAGAAGTGTTAAGGGTTCACATGTGTACAACAAAAAGTGTTAAAATTCACAATTTAATTATTATTTATCAAGCAAAGATGAAAATAGAAAAGCTATATGTGAACAAACTAAGTAACTCATATATTAGGACCACTTTTCGCCCACTAAACAAGGTGTCCAGGTCCTGAGTGAACCAATTATACCCAAATCATCACTCCTCCACTACCGTGCTTAAAAGCTGGTGCAACATGATATTTAATGATATGTGTTTGGGTTTTTTTTCCATTAATGATACTGTGTGTCATGGACAAACATTTCTAATATACCCTAAACCACGAGACATGATCACTAAAGTATTGTGGTTCAGACAAATGCAACTTTGTACTGTTAGGTCGAGCTGCCATCCTAGTTTATGAGAAGAGAGGATTGTTCCTTCACCTCTTCCAAACAAGCCATACAGTGTTTTCTTTATTAAATGTTCTGTCATAAATTTTAACATTTCATTTTTGCTGAAGTCATTTAGGCGGTTTCTCTTTAAAAACAATAGCCTGACTTTGTTGGGTCTTTGCCTCAGGATTTAGTCATTTCAAGCCTGGCAGCTACCATACATGCCTTACATCCAATGCTATTCGTCCTCATTGTGAAATGATTAACTTCACATTGTTGTCAATATAGAAATAATCATCTAATGTTCCCAGATAGACGGGCTGTTGTTTCTTTAAGGTCTCTGTTGTGTTTTTATTGAGTATTTGCGTCAGACCTGCAGAATCTGATGTGACCATCACCTCTGCAGTTAGGACCTAAGTAATTTTAGAATCAGATCATGTTTAATTATGTGTTGATAAAACACTACAAAACTATGGAATTTGTTTTCTTTTTACCTTGACAGTTGAGCCTATTTCCTGTTCATCTTAAGTGGCCTTAAGATGAACAGGAGAAGCCGGTGTTTTGTAAAGACAAAGAGAATAAAGAGAACATAAACAGAACAGCTGAGGAAAACTGAGGAACAAAATTCAGAAAGTTCTTTCAGCCAACTCTGCAATACCCGTCTTGGCCCACAATGGAACATGTTGCAACAGAACAACACATACATTTTCCAGATATTTCTCTCATCTCAAATATAGTTTCACAGCTTACTTTCCTCTAACTCACACCTCTGTAGTTGTTCTTTCTCTCAGTTTAACCTACAGTGAAAGCTCTGAGTCACTCCTCAGTCCTCTGAGAACAATGTTGAAACAATTACTGCAAATTGCTAAAGGTCACCAGCCGCCACGCCATTAAAAATGCACTTGTCATCAGTTTAATGAATATATCTATGATGATGGTAATGTTGACCTGCAGTTGCGCCGATAAAAAAGACATCTAAGTGTATGTTATCTATCACAATCCAGATGTATCATAATTACAGTGCTTGGGCAGTAACATAGATACAGATATGCCATAGTTTATAGATTTAAAAAGCCTTGTAAAAGTGACTCCGCATTACTTTCCTGTAGAAACTGCTTAAATTAAATCTTTGAAGAAGCTACCTTCATCTCTAAATGAAACATGGTGAACCCAAAATCATAAAAGCTTTCAATGAGATATTTTTTCCACCTCGAAGTTTTCAAATAATTTTCAGCAAGCTTTTAACAAGTTCACCAACAAGTTTTTGCCAAAAATAAATCACTAATTGTTTTCAAAAAACCCAGGTAAAAAGTGATTAGTTAGTGGAGGTGCAAATAACACTAAACATACAAGATTTGTGTGAGGAAATTGGTACAAAGTCGTTCATAGTTTCAAGGTCAGCTTTAAACTATGACTAGCAACTATTTTTGTTGCTTCTACAAAGCTCTCAGTGGAAGAAAGTCAAAGAATTAACATGTTGCACTAAGCCACAATTAAGATGTCGAGACAAATGGATTTGATTGAGAAATCCGATGAGGCTGTTTGGCAACACTGTTGCAGCAAAAAGGTCTACATCCTGGCCTGGGGTATTTCTGCATAAAGACCTCAGTTTGCATGCTCTCCCTGTACTTGTGTACAGGGAGAGCGTACTTCTCTGGGTACGCCAGAGAGAAGTACAAAAAATTACATATTTGGTTTATTGGTCTTGCGTTTTGGCATGTGTGCATGGTAGTTTTTCTTGCATGTGTCTGTTGCCCCGTGGACCCTGGAAGGCTGAAAGCACAAGATGAGAAGTCAAGCAGGTGGAAGAATATTGGATAAACAATGGCTTGGAATGACGATCGATCGTCATACCAAGCGATGATCCATCATCATTGTTGATGATCCAAATATCTTAGGAACATGATTTTATGTGTAGAACAACTAAATCCTCTTCTTCTGAATGAAAGGCAGCAGTTCCAATTGGACACAATGAATCAAAATCAGTGGTATGACATTGTAAAATATGTGCCACATTATAAACATTTTAAAATGCATGCAGCTGGATGAGTAGCACCCATAAACAGTGAAGCTGAGAAGTTTAAAATCAAAACCTGCACATTGTCTTTTTTCCCCGTGTTTAAAGATAGTCAACAACCAAAAGTGCTTGTGGCGGTTTGACCTTTCTGAATGAGACGGATGCCTGAAACGGTTTCACTTGTGATGTTTCCGGCACGCCTCGCCGCCTGAATACTGAGCGAGCTTCAAAAGAGCGTTTGATGACTTACAAAGTCACCCGCCAAGGGAGGTACTCAGATGCCAAATATTGCTCAGAGGACAGGTGCATCTGCTTCACTGAAATGCTGTTCAAGTAAACAAAGCAATGACAAAGGGAGTGGGTGGAGGAAGGGAGAGGAAGACGCTGGGTTAAAGTAGAGGATCAAGGAATGGGGAAGGCTTTGTATGGCGTCCTGGGAATTTGCAGAGTGCAAATGTCACTGGGGAAGGAAGAATGTGATGCTCATTGAGGTGCTGCTCTTGCCCCTGTCTATGTCACACTTTCAACACTGGACTTTCTCTGGCATCTGAACAGCGGCCAAAATTCAAGGAGATGAACAGCTTTGAAGGAGGTCAGAGAAGAACTCTTGGTGAGATGACTCTGAGATGGTGGGCCACTGAGGTGCAGAATGAGAGGTAGGCCCTTAACAGCTTATTGAATAGCATATATTTGTGTGGAGATCCCACAGGAATCTCCACATTCTCTGGACCACACAATTGGATGGTGAAAGGTCTCCTGGTGCAGTAATGAATGAGGACAGACAGATAAGGGTTCCCTTGCCGGGGTCTGCAGCTGAGCCTTTTTGGCTGACCAGAAACTGTCGGCTCCTAATGATGAAAAAGGGAATGAGGTATGTGTGTGGAAATTGTACATGATGAGGTATCCTTTCTCTTGAAACATCTTCGTCCGAGGTATTACACATCCCGGTAATCTCATTCAACTGGCTACAAAAAGTAGTCTGACAAAAGCCAGTATTTACTGCAGGAGTCATTATGTGTCAGAGGCGGCAGAGAGCTCCATTTATCTTGTTCTGGGCAGCACCTTGCACTGACATTTAGACTCCTGCTGCTTTAAATCAGCGTAATCTTGTTTCAGATCCTAGGATTGCAAACAAAGTCAGGTATCCCACTATGCCTATTCCCATCTGCCAGAGGGAATAAAGGAGATTCGTGGTGTGAAGTTACTCTTTGCGCTGGCATTGATTCCCATCACCCAAAGTTAACAAAAGAAATATATATTATATATATTTGTTTGAGCTCATGCTTGTGATTGATCTAGTTAGCCTGGGGCACACTGTGTTTTGAGACCAATCTTTTGTGAAAAC
Source organism: Girardinus metallicus (assembly GCA_903067095.1). NCBI lineage: Eukaryota > Metazoa > Chordata > Actinopteri > Cyprinodontiformes > Poeciliidae > Girardinus > Girardinus metallicus. The sequence goes on along the minus strand of CAEGAE010089813.1, from coordinate 130,274 downwards.
CAGCATACATCCAGATGTCAAAGTAAACACCAGTGGGACCAAGGTTAAGAAGATACACAGAGCATTCATGATTAAACTTATTTCAAGCTGGGTTTTTTTTTTCTGTGAGCCTCAAAGAAAGGTAAATTGTGAGAAATTTTTTTTCTAAAGAAATAGCCCAGAATTAGGTTTATACACATTTCTCAGGCTTTTAAGATCAGATTGAAGAATGTAGCTTTCAATTACAACAAATAGAAAGAATACGTGTTTCTCCCTGGAAGTCATCGCTGAAAACAATCCCTTTTCACATCATGTCTACACAATCGATATTTGGCTTAAACTGAATTGACACAACAAGGAAAACCAGCTGTTTCCGAAAAGAAGATATTAAACGACACCAGCTGATAGACAAATGAAAAGAAAAAAAGTGATCCCTGAGATTTCATAAGAGAAATGTGTTTCTTTTTCTGCACACTTTCTCATTTGCAATAAAATGTCCAATCAAGAGATTTGGGAGAAGCATTCATATTCTCGCAAACAGTCCTCTGGGGAAGATAGTAGACAGAGGGTTAAAAGTAATACATCGGAATCCTGCAATGTTACAGTAAGAGATTCTTTATGTCATACACTGGAGAAACACTTAAAGGCCAAATTGGAAGTCTGTTTTTAAATTTTTTTATAGTAAGACCAAAATAAACTATTATTAAGAAAAGGAAAAACTGTAAAACCATGGCATATTTTTTATCTATCCACTGTCGATATCTTTTTATCTTTGGAGGGCCACAGGGGGCTGGTGCTTATCTGCAGCAGTCATTGGGTGAGAGGGGAGGTCCACTCTGGACAGGTTGCCAGTCCATCACAGGACAGCCATAATCACGCTCACACCTAAGGGCAATTTAGAGAGCCCAAACAACCTAAAGAACTTGGAGATAACATGCCGACTCCATGTAGAAAGACGCCAGGCCGGGATTCGGTCCTAGGATTGTTTTACTGCTACAAGCCATTAATTAGTTTCCAACTTATTGGTCTTCTTTCAGGAAATTAAATGTTACTTCTACAGAACTTTAGCGTAGGGCTACACGATACTGGAAAATCTTGCAATGGCGATAATGTTGTTAAATATTGCTACTCATGATATCAGTTGCAATATGCTCACTTTTGTTCTCATCTGTGCTTCCGTCATTCTCTGATCTTTAACCTTTTGGGTAATGTCTCTTTTGTCCAATAAGAACATATCTTGCCATGATACACTGTCCAACTGGGTAAGTACTACATTTGAATGTAAAATGTAAGTTAATAATCTATTAGCCAACAAGTAATGCACTCCTTTGTAATATCAATATTTCACACACTGATATTGTGATGACAATATATTCAGAATATATTGTGCAAACCAACTTTCGGGCAACATACATTGGTGGCATATGATGCATGAGTCAGAGCAATTCACACTGGCAACTGTTCCCACAATTGTAGTTACCGCTGCTCCTAATAAAACCATTGGCACCCCATCTGTGTGTTCATCTTTATAGATTACTATTGGGAACTTAAAGCTTTCTTTGCTACAATTTACACGGTACCTTTTTAACCTGTAGTTAATGAAAGAGATCTGACACTTAACCTCCTAATCTTACTGTCACAGAAAAAGTGGAAGCCTTTGGTGCCAAGTGCCAACCTGGCAGTAGGGCTCTTTAATTCCTGCTGTTCTAAATAGCAGATTCATGTCAAAAAATCAAGGTTTTTTGTGCAAGGGAGAATATTCAGTCATATTGTGAAGTTCTATTATATCTGGGTCATATCAGAGCCAGTTGGTACTTTTCTCAGCAGATGATCACACAATTCAAAAGACACAGCTTCTACTCAGACTTACCTATTAATTAACAAATAACTTTTTCATCAGAACATATTTAGAAATCCACAGCATTACTGAAACACAGCAAACATATTTCTTCACCACATTGCCCAGTTGCATGACTTCATTCTCTCTGCTTCCTTCCAAATGGCTTCTCCAGGAAGCTAAATCTTGGTTCTTCTCTTAATGGCCTTTTTCCATTATCAGCTTTGCACCTGAAAATGCACCACAGCGTGGACTTGCTTCTTCTAAATGCTTTCTGTTCCATTCAAGTGCTTACACCATGCTGCACTCTCTTATGTCAAAGGAGGTACAGAGCCCTCAGAGCGGAGCTGATTAGCAGCTGGATATTTTTACAGACCTACAGTTAATGAGGGGCTATTATGTATCAGCACCTTGTCTCAAATTGTAGACCTTAAATACCTTTCTGAAATAGCAGTGGTTTGGAGATGTATGATAATGTGCTAAAATTAAAATATTTGTTCATTACTGTGGTGTATGAAAAAACTGGATGATATTTTTCAACAATCTTTTCCTGTAAATTAAAAAAATTATGTGTGGGGCCTAGGTCCTAACAGAATTGTTAATTCAGAAGCATTTAAAGTACCTCTGTTGTTATAAAATGACACCTTTAATATGTAAAACCACTAAGAGCTTTGCTCTAGATTCAATAAGACCACCTGAGAGCTGAGAACAAACAACTGGTATTTCAGAGGCAAAAAACAGCAGGATTATGACTACAAACTCCCTATGTCAAATGTCTACAGACTGCTGCAAAATAAAATATTTCAGCGGCCTGCAGGCATGCTAAAATAGAAACAGAAACTCTTAATTATAGCTTTACTGACAGAATTTGTAGAATGCATTTAACTTGTGCATGATTTCTAATATTTAAACAGCTCTCTTTTAGCTGTCAGAGGGATTTTATTGGACATTACACAGTAGAAGTTATTGCTTTGTCTTGTTTTATCCCCTGACTGTGATTATTTTAATGTGATGAGCCACGGGAATATAAAATTTTCTTACATTATTATGGAATTAACTAGATACGCATTAACTTACAGTGTGTTGTGAAAGCACTTTAACCCATTCATAGCCGACTATTCTCAAACATGGTGCAGGTATACGCTGCTCAATTGTTTCTCCATGCACCTGATTCAACCATTTTGCTTGCCACAGATTGCACTTTGGGACTGTTTTGTGAGCCAGGGTTGTAATCTAGTAGACAGAAATCATACATAACATTGTGATCACTTTACTTAACACTTTGTCCATGACTTTTTACAGATGTCCGACTGGATTGGGCCGATGCCGCAAATTACATTATCCTGCTGAACAAGGCCACACCTATAAAGCAATACAGTTTTGACCCCGACATCTCTATGGTTATGCAAAAAACTGCTATTTACTGATGTTTCTCTACTTTCTAGAGACACTATTTGCAATTTCTTCCCACTTTAACAATATTGACAACGAAATGTTAACTTTTTTCATCATAAATCTCATTCTCTAAAAGGTACCAGGATCACGAGATAATCAGTCAGTGGTCATAATGCCAGGCCGGACTGGTGTGAGAATCTACCCTGACCACAAGGGACATTATGTCAGATCCTGAGAGGCATAAATTCAAAATATAAGATTTAAATACACCCAAACAGCCGTTGTACACCTAATGAAATTTCCTTCCATTCAAACCAGCCAAATTATAACCATTCCAAATCTTGAACTACAGATTTGTTGTCATGGAAACACACAAGTACTTCCATGTGTAAAAATTACTCTCTGCAATGCATCACACATTGTGAGAACTTATATTTTATGCTACAAATATTCTATAATTGAGGAGATGTCAAAACCAACCATATAAGGAAGAGTCATGAAGTAAGAGCCACAGGACGTCAAATTAAAAACGGAGCTGAAGGTTGAAAACTCAGGGGGTAAAATTGATCCCAAGGGGTTGTGGTGTTAAGGAGGTACACGAGTAAACTGTTATTTAAAAGCTGCACATAAACATAACTCACAGAAGGTTCTACATGTTAACCAACCCACATCCCTTCTAATATTCATCTCCCTTTAATTTCTTCCAATACTCACAGTCCGTGAACCTTCTAACCCAGTTACACGATTCTTTACGTTAAATGATGTCATCCAGTTCCCTCACAAACTGGGACATCTCATCAACATGCGGTAAATAAAACTACACAGTTCACGCTCAAAGAATAACGAGTTTCCGCACATCGCTTTGATCCATCTGCACAGATCTGATCTGGCACAGAAATGAACAATATCCTCATACAAGGATGGCTTGCGTCTATCTTACCCGAATCTACTGAAATAACTTCAGTTGCAGGGATTTAAGATTAAACCACGCTTTGATCCCTTTACTTTGTTCCAAGTCAGTTGGAGGCAAACTGAACAAAAGTGCACAAATTTGCAGAACTACAACCGAAGTTTCTTGGAGAAAGAAGCTCTCGGGGGAGAAAGAAAAAAAAAATGAGCGAAGCTGATGAGATTAGCCCCTTCCTCAGAAGCAACAATGTTAATGAAGTTGAATGTAGAGGATGAGATTTAAAAGCCAGAAAAAAAATCTCTTTTATCACCAGATTGAACAATTTTGTGCCACATTTACACAATCACTAAATATTTTTGAAGTTGTACATTTACGATATTCTGTCATCCTTTCACCCAAGGTGAAATATGAGTAGTGGTATTCTGGTCCTCCAGCATACAGTGATAAATCCCAGCGGGCTACAGCATCGACTGCTCTGGTTGGCCTTTTTGAAACAAGCTTCTCTGTGCATCTACAAGCAAGTAATCAACCTCCTCAAAACCTGACCTGAACTTGCTGGCATGCTCCTGTTCATCTTTCATGCTGCTCGAGATAAATTTGGCAGCAAAATCAAGCTGGTATTTCTGACTCATTTCTCGACTCTTCGGCGCCGTTTGTGTGAAAACATGCTTCTACACAAAGCAGCATAAGCAAGAAAACTGGGACATCTGAAATACTGTCATGTAGGTACAGTAAGGTTTTTTTGATTCCTGACAAACAGTGACAAATCTCATCTGACTTTACTGAAATTCACAAACTTACACTGATTTGGATGAAAATTTATGAGAAAGTGAAGCTAAAAATGATCAATTTATGACTAAGAGAAAAAAGTAAGCCTTTATTAAATAACTAATGCAAGTGCGGCATGTCTTTTGGCACAATAGATTACATTTTGAAGTGCGTAAATCAAAGCCAATTGTAGCCTTGTGAATTTCAAGTTAAAAAATTCACATTTTAGGTCAATGTTGACCTAAAATGCTTCTCTAAATATTTGAGGCAACATTAAAGCTTGCATCAGAGAGAAAAATGTTTTGTTGCCATCTGTACTGAATCCCTTCATCACAAACCCCTTAAAAGGACATAAGAGCACAGAGGACAGACGGTGACAGACGCAGTTCGTCATGTCAGATTAGAAGAATGAATGTGATTGTCTGAAGTTATGCTAGGCTAGTTCAAATTCAATTCAAAGAGTTTAGATCAGCAACCAGTCTTACCAATTCATTTGCTGTTTGTTAAGATGTTGTTTTTCATGTGATTGATACTTTAAACTTTGCTTGTGTTCCTGTACTTCTTCTAAAATATTTTAAATTACTCTGTGTATGAATAATGGAATACAAATCAACTTTCCTTATTGTGGTTATGGATAACACATTAAGTAATACAGTCAATGTGCATGAACATATGGAGAATGTAACATTATCAATCTGAAATTGCATTTTTAGTTTAGTCAGAAACCACTTCTGTATGGAAAAAGGATGAATTTGACGAATTCATCTGTCAATGAATTCGTCACTTACTAGCGTTCTGCTCAATCTCTTTCACCGCATGAAATGGCATGCACATTTGCCTAGAGAGTTTGTAATTTACTTGAATCCAAGGCACCGCTGCAAACTCGTCACATAAATTAATCATAGAAGGCAGCAGAGCAACTGATGTTCATCTCCGTGTGACATTTGTACAAAAGATTATACATCTCAGTTTTTTTAACTTAAAAGAACACCAATGCAGTTCAACTCAGCCCAGTGGTACAAGGAGACATGTCAGGCTTTTATGTTATGTCATAGATGAAGGATTAACTGTTCAATGAGATAGGAGTGCCCAAGTTGAAAATTTTTTTAACCTGGTCACTTTAAACTCAGTTTACAGTTAGAAGGAGGCCTATATGAGAAAAGTATCACTTTAATTTTTCACGCAATTTCTGCATAAATACTTGCTCTTAAAGAAAAAAAAAAACATTACACCATAACTATGGGTGAAATATGTAAAATTATGGAACAAATTAAATGAGGAGTTAAAGAAAAATTTCATACAATTTAAAAGGAAATGTAAGGAGGTTATTTTCACATGGTAAAGAAAAATGGGTGAGAGTTAGCACAAATGTGTACATGTAAATTGAGACTAACACATTTGAGTGTATATGGGCATGTATGTACATACTTAGACATGTAAACCAAGATAAAAATGGGTTTCAAGGTTCACATCTTGCTGCAAACCTTGAAACAACAACACTTACACTCACACTTACACTTTCAAACTAGATTTGATGGCATCTTTGGTCAAAATTTACAGAGTTTTTGAAGTTTTGAGGGGGTAAAAAACTGTGATGCAGCACTTTTTATTTTGTATCTTATAGATAATTTGTTTTGCCTCACTTGTTATCTCTGGCCTGCAAATGACCTTCACCTGACAGCATACTTATTTTTGAGCATAATTATAGCTCACTTTATACCCACACTTCAGGACCCCCGCCAACAGATGTGCTTCATCATTAAGATTTAACAGCGACCACAGTCACACATCTCATGTTTTTCAGCATCGCCTCTTGTATACTATAATAATTTAACTCTGGCATGATTAAATAACAAGCACCATTTGGTAAGTACTAATTATGCTTCTTCTATTTGCAAACCTTTTATCTATTTATTTGTGGTAAATAAAGGAGACGAAGAGAATCGCTTTGTGCACGTGTGGTTTTGCAGCTGGCAGAAATGGCAATTTCAGAGGCCGTTTTCCAGGGGAGCAGTTGAGCACTTGGAGATAATGAAGATATGTGTGAGGGCAGCGTGAATGGCAGCTATATGTGGGGAATCAACCCACAGGAAGAGAGGGCTGTAACAACCATCTGTTTCCTTTCCAAATCTGAGTTTGTGCATATGTAGAGAAACGCCTCAGTACTGTCAGCAACAACAGCTGGACGTTAATTTTAGTACTGGAAGACTATAAACAAGTGGCAAAAAGCAGTTTTTTAAAGTTAGAAAATTTACATAAAAATACATATTCAAGGATGCATAAGCTACTCAAATTTATGAAACCAAAATAAGCAGAAAAAATGATCACAAAAAATATTTAATAAATTATCAGATATGAGTTTTAAATCATGAGTCTGTCGTTATGAATGAAACAGGAGATTGACAGACAGATCGGAAATTCCTCTGAAACAATGTGGGCACTGGCCCGGTCTGTTGTGGTGAAGAAAGAGCTGACCAAATAAAGCAAAGCTCTCAATGTACTGGTCCGTCCACATTCTGATCCTCACCAACGGTCATGAGATATGAATCATCGGCAAAAGATTTCTGATGCAAGCGGCCGAAAAAAGCTTTCTCCAGGGAAAGACGGGGTGAAGAGCCCCATCATCTATGGGGATCTCAAAGTACAGCTGCTGGTCTTCTCATCAAAAAGCGCCAGGTGAGGTGATTTGGGGATATGATCAGGATGCCCTGTGGTTGTCACTTGTTGCTAATGAGGGCGTCTCTGGGGTTCCCCTCCTGGACTTGTCTATGCAACAAGTCCAGGAGACTTGTTGCATGGACAACAAGTGTCCTGGACTTGTTGTCCAGGAGACTTGTTGTCCAGGAGGGGACGTGCAACAACAAGCCCCCTCCTGGACTTGTTGTTGCATAGACAACAAGTCCAGGAGGGGAACCCCAGAGACGCCCTCATTAGCAACAGGTGGCAACCACAGGGCATCCTATTTTTTCTTATTAGATTTCACATATAGTTTCTCTATCTTAATTAATTTCCATTTTGGGACTATTTACTTATTTCTTTATGCTCACATTTTATTTCATCCAACACTAGTTATAAATATTTACTTGATGGCAAAGAATTTGCATTAGCTTTTCTTTTTTAAATATGCTATTTGGATACATTTGACCACTGCGCATTAGTTCGTAAATGATTATGAATGACGTCAATTTTTTACCAACACTTAACATAAATTATGATTTATGTCCAGCGAAAATAGGAGGGAAGGAGGAAATGCTTTTTGGATTCTGGCAATGTGCTTGGCTAAGAAAAACAAGACTTCAAGACTAGAGAGCGAGTTAAAAAGGCTATCCAGGATGCGGGCATCATTTTCTCCGTCAAACAGCCATCAAGGCTTCATCAGGAGAACCTCTGAGAATTCCCCACCTGCTGAGTCTGGCTTAAAGTTTGATAGACTGACCTTTTTGTGGAGCAGAAGGAAAGAGGAAAGCATTGAGAACAAACACTTTGAGACCAAAGCAGAACTCTTCATCTGTCAGAAATAGTTGGGCTTGTTATGTCTAACTGTGTTAGTTGTCTGACGTCAGGCTGACAACTTTCGCTGTTCTCCACTGACTGAAGGCAGAGAAGAGACCAGTATACTGTATAAAAACTGCCTCAGCAGTAAAATAACGCATTAAAAGATCTATATGTTCACACTATGGAAGAACAAGTACTTTAGGTTATTAAATCTACACTTGAAGTCAGAAGTTTCCACCCACTGGATCAGAAAACATCTTTTGTTGTCACTTTCTGAAGTTAAATCCCATCAAACTTCTCTTGTTTTAAGTCAGTTAAAATTACTAAAATTAATTATTTTTGTGACATTTACTAAATGCCACAATAATGAGACAAAGAATAAATCAGAAATTTATTTATGTCTTCAAAATATGAAGTTTACATACATTTCCTTAGTATTTGGTAGCATTGGCTTGGAAATGTAGGACTCAAGTCAAATGTTTTGGGTTTCCTTCAACCAGCTTTTCACTATAGTTTGCTGGAGTTCTGGCCCATTCTTCCTGACAAGATTAGTGCATCTGCTTTAGGTTTATAAGCTGCCTCACCTAACAAGAAATTCTCCCCAGCATTGAGGTCAGGGCTTTGTGATGGCAAGCCTCGCATTCTTGTCCTCAAGCCATTTAGGAACCAAATTTGGATATGCTTAGAATCATTGTCCATTTGGAAGATGCATTTACAGCCAATGTTTTACTTCCTAGCCGATGTCTTTAAATGTTATTTCAGTAGAGCTTTAGGTCTTGGCTCAATTTGAACATTTCAGTCCAAAACACGGTAATCTCTGGGACACAGGAATGAGGTAAATGATATTTGGACATTTCCATAATGTCACGTAATGTTAGTTGTGAATATTTATTTGAACAAATAAACATGGTACCTTCAAGCATCTGGAAATTGTTCCCAAGGATGTACATTGCAGAAATTCATAAATAAACCTGACTTCCGTTTGCAGTCATTATGGCGGCATCTTGCAAGTAGAAATAATTTTGGTAATTCTAAGAAAAGCTTAGTCTAATTTCATTTCATACAGTGAAGACAAAAGTATATGTGTCTTTTTATGTAAAGACACATCTGAAACTTCTGGTTTCAAATGTGTTGGTAATAGCATGTCACCTTGATCCTGACTAGCAAACTAACAACATGAGAGTAATCGCACTGTGGAAACCGAACAGAATTTTAGCCTCTTCTGCCCTATCACACAAATTGAGATGATGTCCCACCTCTGACGCATCAGACACCTCATGATGATTGACAGATGATGATTGACAGATATTTATCCACTGAGAATAACAATAAAGCCTCTTGCATTGGTGGCTGTTTGCTGGAAACAAAATTACTCCCAGGAGGAATGATGCACAATTTAACCTGCCACAGTTTTTACTGCCTGTAGAAATGCCAAACTGGAAAAAAAAAAAAAAAAAAAAAAAAAAAAAGTGTGATCACAAACACGGCATGTTTTGCTTTTATGCAAAAATTCTTGCACTGATGGCATAAATGTGAACTGGTGCCTCAAACTCAAGCCTAGACAGTAAGTTATGTTTAATTTCAAAATAAAAAGTAGTTTTATTGGTAGCTTCAATTCCAGGCTAAAGTATAAAATAAATTATGATGTAAAGTGACATCTACTCAAACAATCTATATTCATTGGCAAGTGAACTTAAAATGATACAGCTGTTTATAGAGCCTTAAAATACATTCAAATTTGATTTGATTACTGAAAGTTCCTAAAAGAGATATTTTTTATGTAAGTACTTTTAGTTTTCTAGGGAAAAAAATTCCACATTAAAGCCCTATTCACAAGGTATAAGCAATATCTGGGAACCCAATGTAATAAATAAATTACTCCACAATCTCTTATTTTATGTGGCAGATGCAAACAGGATGACCAGACCCTGAGATTTTACTGAAATTTATGGACACTTGATGAAGACATGCTGCATATTGCGTAACATCTGCCTGTGCTAGTCAGCTGTATAACAGCTGGTAACAAAAGGATACAAACAGAAGAAAACGATTCTTCTTGTCTGAATCAGTCCAAATGTTTAAAAGACTTTATAATTATGGCTGACAGGCTCAATTGTATTTTTGTAACTTTGTAAATTTATTTTTCCTGGATTTCATAGATTTTATTGTATTGATATTACCTTGGAAATGGATGCATGAAACCAACTAACATTTTTACACTTTAATATATTTGTTTTTCTGAAAAAAGCCTTGGTACTTTTTTAACAGTTTCTAACCTTTATAAGCCTTGTTTCAAACTTCACTTGATATCCATCGTGATTTTGGTCAAGTTTCATCACATGACCAGAAAGCTTAATTAAAAAAGATTAATATTACCATTTAGTCGCCAAACAATAGAAATGAATTCAACCATCTAGCTGACATCTTTGGTTGTTATATTTCGGTTCATTTGAATGTGGATAGATGCTCACTTTCATGTGGCCAGCATGATGACACCCCAAACTGTTCAAACGGATTCGTAACATCCCTGCAACACTTGTACTGAGGATTGTGTTTCTATTGGAGTGCCTCTTTGGTGCAGCACTTGGCAGATTGCTTCCTGCCAACATGCTTTGCAGCTCCGATAAACTGTCCAACATTTCTGATGCAAAACAAATGTTAGAGAGAGTCAAAGTCAAAAGGATGACAGACTTTTGTCGATGTTGTATGCAAATCAAACTTCTGTCATGTTTCCAGGCTGCAAAAGAACAGTGCAGATTGTCAAACTGATCCTTCACTACATCTGTTTGTTTATTCTGCTTCACAATAAAAACGTAGAAAATATTACACTTTGCGAAAAAGGCATATTGGGGTGAGTTGATATCTCACCAGATTTCAACAAACAGGGAGACAGTGAAGCAGAGATGAGAAAAAAGCCGACACGTAACTGTAACTGTTTTAGCATCAGTTGTTTTTGGTAAAATTTTCTGAATGCTCCTGAATAATCCTCAATTTACTTTTTTGTCCTGGCTTAACATGAAGAAACTAAATCCATTAATTATTAGGTAGAAAGCGTTCCTAAATTAATTAAGGATTGTTGAAATCAGTGAGACTCTCCCTTATTTGTATGCATGATTACAAAAATAAAGTAAGTGCACTTTGAATAATATTGTAAAGCCCAAAGACAAAAGGCAAACATTAACGCTGCTTGTTTTCTTACACAAGGAATAAACTATGATTTTGATTACAAAGAGTTACGTTGATAATGACTCTTTTCTTGTTTTACAGAAACATAATTGAATTAAATGACAGTGATGTACTGAAGTGATTTATTATTTAAGTCAGAGATGCCAGGAGGAGACCCAGGGAAAGACCCAGGACACGCTGGAGAGACTATGTTTCTCGTCTGGCCTGGGAACGCCTTGGGATTTTCTCTCGGAAGAGCTGGAAGAAGTGGCTGGGGAGAGGGAAGTCTGGGCCTCCCTTCTTAAGCTGGTACCCCTGTGACCCGAGCCCGGATAAAGCGGAAGAAAATGATGGACGGATGGATATGCTGATCATCACACATCAAAAGAAAAGAGTTTTACTTAAATGAATTGATTTTTGACAATAATTTTGAAAAGAATGCAGTGGTTCCCAAAGTGTGGGGCGCACCCCCTAGGGGGGGCGCAGTGCCATTGGAGGGGGCAGGAAGCAGGTATGGATGAATAAAAAAAAACAAAAAAAAACTGTTACACAAAAGTGTTTCACTGTTTAGATGGTTTGTAGTGTGTTTCGTTGCAACCTGAAGTGTGAAATAAACTTCAGTGGAGTTTGAAAACAAAATGTGTGTATAGGTTTATGTCTGGTTGAACGATGTGTGTGCCCAGTTGATTTTTTTTTTTTTTTGGGGGAAATGTTATTGTAATCCATAAGGGGGCCCAGAAAATCTTTGGGAACCACTGCACTGATGTATGATATAATTAGGTGGGACAACTGTAGACAACTGTGGTAACATGGAGAAGATGTTTTGAGAACACAAGGCGGCAAATGAGGAACTGCAGTTCCAACAGAAACTACTAGAAAAATATGGAAATAAACAATCATTAAAATTCTGTGACAGGATTAAAATGAAATAAACTGAAAAACTGACAGGGGCGGGTGACAATATGACTGAGTGAATATAAAATTTTATGAAAAATGTCAGTACTCTGAAAACCAATACTGACCCATTTGTTAAACAGAGATTATGCTGTAGTTAAAAAAGAAAAACTTCATGGGACCAGGAAAATTGATTCATCCATCATCTTCCCATCTGAGACTGGGTAATGAAGGTAAAAGGAAAATGATTAAAATCCAGACATCCAGGAGTTTATAGCTCTTTCTAGGGGATTCAAAAGTTATTCCAAGGCAGAAGATATGCAAGTCTCTCCACAGACCTGGGTAATGCGGTCATGTGTTCAGTCAACTAAAGAAGTTCAAGTAACCTATGAAAATTGTGGTGCCAAATAATGTCCAAAAGGCCCATTGTGCTTGCTATTCTCTCTCAGAAAACGCTATAAAGTTGCAAGATATCAACCTGTCAAAAATAAACCAGCTCTTTCCATCCATCCCTACTGATTTTTTTGTGAAACTTATCAAGCAAACATGAAGTAGACATATGAAGCAACTATCATAATAGCTAAATACTAAATGTCCTAAATCCACCAGAGACCCAAATTTTCTCTAATTCTTTTTAACGTGACTGGTTTCAAAACAGAAACACTTGATAGATTCCTTTTAAAATGCATTTCAGAAGAAGAAGGGCCAAACAAATCTCTGTTCCAACCATGCTTTACAAAACAACCATCAAAGGAAGAGGCTCTCATGATTGAGGTACTAAATTTTAAAATTCACAGCTTTATCATTTTCACACATCTATCAAAAGTAAAAGCTAAAACTACTTTTCTCAGACATCTCCTCCTTCAGACTTATACAAAACTTTGGGTGTCAGAAAAGAGGACAACTTTGGGAGAATAAGATGAGAAATCTATAGCTAAGAGGAGAAATATGAGAGCAAGAGAGTGTCAGGGAATAAAAACCACAAGAACTTATATAATCTTTCTGTGGAGAAGAAGAGAAGAGATGAAGAGTGCATGAAAAGAATAGGAGTGTTGAGTATTCAAGCGGAAGATGACAAGATGGAACCCATCTGTGGTAAGCCTCATTTTTTCAACGCAAGCACCTATATGTAACGGGGAATGTTTCATTTCGTTTGCAATAGACAAGGCCCCATCATTACCAGAACGTGGCTGAAAGATTATGAAACTATGCGCATATAAGAGTAAATGTATGTGGAAAATTCCTGTATGAAAAAACGAGTCATAAGCATTAAATAATCTAATTTTAGAGTATGGCTCCTACTAAAAAAGTTTGAGTGGAAATTAAATGAAACAACAACAGTTTTTTTTTCTCACTGTCTAAAGTTAAATCAGATCAAACTTCTGTTGGTTTAAGTGAAGTAAATAGCCAAAATATTTTATTTTTGCTAAATGCCGCAATAACAAAAGAGAGGATAGCAGAAATGTATTTGTTGGTGTCTTCAAAATCAAAAGTTTGCATACAGAATGATTGCTATCTCTTTAAACAATGATCGAAGGTTCAGATGAAGATTTAATGACTTTGGGAACTTCTGATTACCCATTTGAGTTCTGAACAAACGCATAGTAACAGGGTTGCTATTCTAGTATAAATGAAGTTCTTCTGTGCTGATGACTGATTTGTGAGTATTACTGCTACAACAGTCCCGGAAACAGGCCTGTTCGTACAAAAACCTCCTGAGATGTTGTTTAATATTTTAATGTGTTGAAAAGGAAAACAGATCTGAAACCAGCAGACGTCAGAAGTCACCTCTCTTTCACGTTTCATGGCGCTCCTTGCGCTGTGCACACTCTTCTAAAAATTTCATCTTTTGTGCCACTGATGTTGTGAAGCAGAATGTATTAGTCAGTGAAAATAATGTTGCTGTCTCCTTTCCTTTCTCTGACAACTGCTATAAAAGCAAGCAGGAACAGCATGTAGCCATTGCTGCGAACAACTCTCATTTACATTTGAAACAGGAAAATAGCAGAGAAGGCTACTCAAGAGACAAATACATGGGAAGGAGGATGTCAAGACGTGAAATTTGAACAAACATGCAAAGCTTTTTCTTTTTCCCTGCTTTGGCAGTATTCAATGCTCTGTTTTGTAAGACTAATCCCTCATGACAAACATACCAAAACAAGATTATATCACAATGAAATCCTTTGCTCACCTCTTTAGTACATCATCATTAGAGCAGAAGGGTTTGTCCTTTTAATTCATTAGATTGTTCTCAATTAACTATTGTTCATACAACTAAGCAAAGTGATATAGAAAGACCAAGCTTGAGTTATGCAACAACTTATTGACATTTGAAGCTCCAAAGAAAAATTAGCTTAAAATTCGACTTCAGATCTTAACCCAGGTACAACTCAGCCATCCACTTGATGCTAACAGATTCCTGTGTCTGCGGTTGACCGTTTGCTACTTTTACCAGATTCATAACTTTTAAAAACATTTTTTTGATCATTCTTAGACCCTTTGAGCACATTTTTACTGGGGTTTTCCAAAACAACTCTAACCTTTAATTATGCCTGTGCTGTCTGGAAGCTTAACTTGCTTAATTGAATGTAGTGTGAGGTGCTTTGGGGTTCTCTCAACATGATAAAGCACTATACAAGTACAGGCCATTATCCATTTACCCCATTTTGCTGCGTGTTGTTCCTCCTTGTGGTTTTACGACCTTCTTTCTGCCCACATTTCTGTCACGCTAACTGTGACAGAAATGTAACTGGTAACTGGTCTGCACATCCTTGGAAGACACATGATGCATGATTCCTCACATCAGATCAACTTCTCCTGTATCACGACCTGCCTTTACCATTTGCTCTATTGCCCCTTGCCTCAGTCAGCTTCACAGATCACTCACATCCTGTCCTTATCTTATGTAATTAGTCTGTTTTAATTCACGATTCCCCAGACATGGAAAATACTCCAAAAACTCCAGACTTTTCCAACCTTTGTGGGAACCTGGGAACTTTTTTGACCACTATGGACCACTACTCCTCTAATAATCAAAAAAGAAAGAAAAAAACAGAAACCTTTTGTAAAAATATTTGGTTAGAAGACAAAAAGTGTTTCACCACAATACATAAGTCCGTTCATGTTCGGCAGTGTTGGCTGAACAGGAAAGGAAATGAAACGAAAATCAGAGTTCTAAGGGACTCTTCTCCTAATGATCCCTCACAATTGCAGTCCTCTTACTGGCAGCGCTCCCAGATTCGGAGCAGAAAGAGTTCCCATAAGATGTGGCCCTACGGTGACCGCTCTCCACAGAGAGGTGGAGGTCAGCGCTGGCGAGCATTAAGCAGAAGAGTGGAGACCATCCATGCCAGGAATGGATGCAGAGATTGACCAGGGAGAGAGCCTTGAGGTGACCCATCTCTCTCATGCTATTTTAGCTCTGAAGGGCTCATAAAAAGTGTGGTTGTTGGAAACTCTGCAGAATAACTACGTGCTGTTTCACAGAGAATCACTTCGGTCTGATTTAGTAGTGAAGATAAACATTTCACAATAAAATCCTTTTCTCACCTCTTTGGTATAAAGATGATAATTCAGGTGATTTCATTGACCCCTTATTCTTAGTTTTTTAAACTTCTGGGTGTATGTGGGCTAAGATGACACATAATTGCTTTAAAAACAAAGTTTCATAAAACTTGTTTTTGTTTCAGTCAAATAAAAAAAGAATTCTTCTTGTAGCTGAAGCTTTTATTCACTCACTTGTGCTCCCTGTCTGCATGGTTTCTTTTATAATAATAAAATTGCTACTTTATTATAAAAGAAGGAGCTGTAACACCTTTCTGAAGAGGTACAATGGTTGAGCTACTGCTGTCAACAACTTAATGTTTTCCTTCTAAAGAAAACACTCTTATCTAACAGTGTTTAACCCTGTACCTTTTTAAGCAAAGCTTTGGTTAAGAGTATGTGCTCTTTCATTTTATAGCTCTTAAAACCAGCTCAGAATCTGCTAAGATGGGGGTTTCTACTAAATGAAACCTGAAGGTGCTACTACTGCCATTAATTTTATTTCTTTAACATAGAAAATACTCTGCAATCAGGGCTTCTACATTTTTTGTGTCAGCTTTTTCTTCTCAATCTCCCAGTCGCTCATGGAAGATGGCTGCTCATACTGTGCTTCTTTGTGCAGCTTTCTTCCTGCAAGAAGAGTTTTTCCTCACCACTGTTGCCACATGCATGTTCAGTATGAGGGAATGCTGCAAAATCAGCAGCACAATTCAAACGATTGTCTACTGCTGCAATCTGCTAGTTTTAACAAACCTCGACTATCATTAAATTGTATGTTCTATTGTCTTCCCTACATGTAGGCTGAACAATACAAATGTCTGAACATGTTGGATGCATATATCTTGCACTAAAATACCTGGGGAGTCTAAATTTGTAATGAAATGCTGCCTTTAGCATTGTGAGTTTGTTCTCCTTAAAATTACACGACAGATGTTGGACATGTGCCTTGTCATATTTACACCTGAAGGAAAAAAGGAATGTTGGATTATCACACTCTGATCAAGTTTAAAAAGTAACTATGAAATAGTTGCAGTGACATTTATTTTGTAGGGATTCTTAAGAGAGAGGGAGATACAGGTAATTTTCTAAAAGATTTTAAACACCTGCATCTGTACTCCTGTGAGGGTTGCTAATTATGATCTGAATAATCCAAAGGAGGCAAGGGAGAAGGTCATGTGGTCAGATCAGACCAAAACAGAACATCTTCATGTAAACTCAAGTTGATGCATTTAAATTATGAAAAAGGCTGAGTACAATGCCAACCGTGAAGCACAGGGGTGGAAACATCATACTTTGGATGCTTTTCTACAAAGGGGAAAAGTTAACTGCATTTTGAGGAGAGGATGGATGGGGTCATTTATTGCGAGATTTGGGGCAACAGCCTCAAATCTTTAATCTCATTCCCCCAGTAAGAGAATTAATGATGGGTGTTCCAACATGGCAATGACCAGAACAGCCAGACAGGACAAGTAAGAAGTGGCTCTGTAAGAAGCAACTCAAGACCCTGGAGTGGCCAAACAACCAGGTTCAGATCTCCAGATCTGAACCCAGTAGAAAATCACTTAATAGACCTGAAACTTTATATTGCCCAGCTACTAACCAGAAATCTGAAAAGTCTGGAGATGATCTGTATGGAGGAGTGGGCCAATGCCTAGTCGGTGGTGCTGGAACACTGTCACAGTGCGACATGAAAAACACTGAACAACGCCAGACTTCACCATGTTATGTGTGAAAGTAATAGAAAAAGTGAGAGCGTTAAGACATCAACTTTTTTAATAAAAAAAAAAGACATGGCTCACGTGTATAGACGTTTTGAAATGTAACACTCTGGGACGTGGTTCCAAAATGATTGTTTCTGGTTTCCCAAGATGTCAGATCCATGTGGATGCACAGTCTAAATAACAAAAAGTTTTGCCTTTTGTTGAGAATAAATAATTCTGTGTTTTTCTTCTATCTCTTTTAGCTAGTTGCTAAGCTAAAGCTAAAGGAAATTACATGTTAGGAAATGCAAATGAGAAGTATGGGTAGAGGAGATGTCACACTAGGGAACGCCCTCTTTGGGGCGTAGCTTAGATAGCGGATAACAAAGGAGATCACAAACTCTTCTGGGTTGCCATTTTGTCTTGCTAGCTCTTAAAGGTAGCATGTGAAATGGACCAGCTGTATTTTGGTATTAATAAATGGAATTCATTAATTCAACTCACTGACTCTTCTTTAACCTCATACATCAAGAACTCAGCATGGAGAACGGATGATTCTCCACACTTTACACCTAAAATTATCTCTGAGTGGACGGAAGCCTAAGTTATTGCTGTAACATCTGCAAACCTGGGTGTGTTTTAGAACCTGTCTCTCCCAGTTGAGATCTACCTACCATAACAGTTACAGGCCTCTCCATTCTTTGTAAGTGGGAAAATTATTCATCAAAAACTTATTTTTCCCATTGTATATATGCACATTTAAAATGAAAGGCATCAAACAAGCACATTTGAACTGCAGCTGGGTTCTGTTTCCGCTAATTCTCTTTTGCATCTAAGGTGCAGCATTTAGAATTGGACCGCTGCAAAGACGTGATGTCAGTGAAGCTACATCTGGTTTCATTTATGAACATGTAAATTGAAAAATGAAGTTGTGGGCCGTGGTAATCCTTCATACTTCTAAGGATTATAGCTGGCTTCATGTGAAATTAACACACAGCTTCATTTTGTTATAAGCCATCTGTCTCCATTGTGTGGGACACCAATCATCAGGGGAATAACAGTAAAATGTACATTTTATTGTTGTAGCTTTTCTTTTCAGCAGCGTGTTTTAGACAGGTTTTTAAATACCTTCATTAAATTGTTTTACTCAAAATTTATCCAGGGGTTTCTTTTTAGGTGTTTTGTAAATCATTAATAAGATAAAATAGCTCCAGTACTGTGAAGTATTCAAATGAAAAAAAAAGAGACATAAATAAATAAAACAAAGATAACCTGAATCAATAAAAAATATTTTCAATGATTTCAAAGATAAAAAGAAAGTTTTAAAGCCTACACAGCCTGTTTAGGACCATTGGATTTAGGTCTATTCTTATTCTAGTTCGCTATAAAACCTTCATTTGTTAGGTAATTCTGAAATGAACTTACTGGGTGTTTTGTATCATTGTCTTACAGTTTAACACAAGTGTGTTTGAGATTAAGCTTTTGAATAGATGACTAAACATACTCCTACAGGATATTCTTGGACAATCTTCTTTCAAGGTCATGTTTGCCTGTCTCTTGAACCATGAATACTCAGTCATCTTAACTATTTTGTGGTTACCTGGATGAAGTTGTGCTCCTGAAATAATTTGGGTAGAAGGGTCACTCCTGGAGAGGTTGAGTACTGCTCATTATTCATTTGTGATTTGTGTCCTTTACTGAGGTTCACTGGAGTTTTCAAACTTCAGACATGGCTTTGCAACTATTTTCAGACAGAAAGATCTGAAAGATTTGGATATGTCTGTGACCCTGTGTCCTATGTGTTTATTAATTTCTCCACATCAAAGTATTCTGTCAAAATGTTGTCAAACAGACTTGCAGGTTTGGCAGTATTTTGGCCTGGGTGTGAATAGTGAAAATAAACAAATTAACTCACCAAGTTTTTTTTTTTTACCTGGTTTATCTTTGATATTAGAATGCATTGGATGATTTGAAACAAATTGGTTTGACAATTAGCAGAAACAAAAGACATCTATAAGAGGGTAAATACTTTTTCACAAAACATAAAATTACAGTGAGGAAAATATGTGATGAATATTTCAAGATCTGCAGCAAATACAGTGTGAAGTGCAGATCAAGGAAGGGTTAGTGTAATGCTGTTGTTGGGAGTATTTTAACTCCCGAAAAGTGCGAGCAAAATGGGAGCCTTTCCAATAGGTGTGCAGGTCGAGAGTCAGCCTTTCTTTAATATTCAAGGATGTGTAAGAGGGAGTATTGTAATCATTTATCACTTGCCATAATGCTCCTACTGTGCTTTAAAGTTTAGCACTAACATTTGCCTCCTCCGATGCCTCCTTCCCCCGCATTAAAGGAGCTATTGATCACTTTTTGGGATGATACTGCTACACTGCCATGTTTTAAATGATGTCAGCCTCTTTCCACTCCGACGCTGAAGTGCATTCAAGATCGTCACACCAAAAACTCATCACATTATGCCTCACACTGATGCACCCTGGAAGTGAGAGCATTTGGTGCATGCAGCGCTGGAGAGGAGTAAATGATTGCAGGAGCAAATGATGAGCAAGCTCTTCCTTATTCTGTATGTTCCTCTAGATGTGTAGTGGTGGACGCTGTGTGAGGTAACACGGCACTAAATGGAGCAGGGAGAGATATCTATGATGAGGTGTGGAGGCACTGGAGAACATTATTCTGCCACTGCGTGAACCTTCAGTCACCTCTCTCACAAATCAGACACCGCATGATATTTCAGTTGCAATACATAATATGGTAAAGGTTCTCTTTATGTGACCTATGCCTGTCACATACAGGCATAGGTCGGATACTACACACGTGGAGATTTGCACACACCGATATTATATACATTAACTCCTAGAAGCTCCTGTAGCCGTTTAAGCTCTGGTCCTGCTTCAAAATTGACTGAATGTATTTTGGCAGCATTCAATGAACTTCCTGTTGCTAAAATTGACCCTTAAAGGGACAGAACCAATCTTTTGAAATGGAGCTCCTTCAAAAAAAAATTAGGCTGCCATCACTTTTCCATTGGCTTCACATCGAAGTGTAATGTGCGTGTTGGAATAACAAGGATGTGCATTTCTAGAGGTTTTTTTCCTTGTTTTTTTTTTTTTTACAAATGAAAGAAATCTGAGTAGGGTACACATGAATAGGGCTTTTGTCTAAACATTTGTGTTGTAGCTTTATGTTTGGATCATTTTCTGATCTTAGTCTCAAATACTTTACAACCTCTTAACAAGATTTTGTTTTCCAAAATGGCCCTGTATTTAGCGCCATCTATTTTTTTTCCATCAACCCCGTCCCTCTTGTAGTAAACGTCCCCCCAGCACTATGATGCCACCACTATGTTTTACAGACGGTATTTTGTTCAGTGATGTGCAGTATTTACCATGTTTTGGTAACTATATGGAACAACATATAGTCAAAAGACATCTGTAAGAGGGTAAATACTCAGATGTTTAGAACTGTCTCAACCCTCTCCACAATTTTTTCTGTGTCAAAGGAACCAAAAATCTTGAGCAATTTGTTCAGCCTCTCACCTGTGGTGGCACTGCACCAAAAATCAGATGCAGCATGATTCGGCATGCTGCATCTGCCTCCTGGTCTCGGTATGAAGAGGAAATATATCTATAAAAATTACACAAAAACCTCTGAACGAGACAATGAGGGCAACTTCCTTCTTCACAAAAATGGAGAGATGTCAGAGTTTAGATGTCATTTTAATTCAACATTCACACCTTCCCAAACAAACCACACTTTCAAGTCAAACAAACCAAAGTTTGATTAAAGCAAACAGGGCTGGTGTAAATGCAGTCTTAGAGTCCAAACTCTCTTTCTTTTTATATTCAGCTAAGTGAATGACTCAGGCAGACATGCTGTTATCTTTTCTCCCCAAAAACATAGAATGCTGGCTGAAAAGGCTCATCAAAAGAGGCATAAGGAAGCATCATTATTTAAGCTAAACAAATACAACAGACATGTACTTTTATTAAAAGTGTAAAAGTACATAAGTCATAGTTTTGGTTCAGTAAAACGAAGCAAATGTCAAACAACAGCTTCCCCCCACTTATTTTGAAGCAAAAAGAACAAAAATGGAAACCGAAATAAAATATCCTCATTAGTGAGGTAACAGGCTACACACAGCAAAAGCAGGATTTGTCTGCAGGTAAGCTGAACATTTCTGTGCAGTTTAAACTAAACGGTGTCCCACAAGCCCCATAACAAGCCTGAAACTGAAAGATAATCCTTTTGTTTTGGTCGACAAGAAGTGTTTGTTGGTTTCATTTTATTGGCCTTAAACTTATGGATAATACAGGACACTCCCACTGTTAAAATAGGAAGAGCTGTTTGCAAAAGTGCTCAACTGCCCCCTCACACCTGCAAGCATGTGCACCAGCGCACTCACACAAATAACTTGCTAATTTATCTTTGTTTTGCTAAGGTTGATCCAAAACAAATAAAAAAGGTAGTTAGGGCTCAAATGACAGATGGCAGGTCGAGATTTTTTGTAAAACATTGGCTAATTACTCTAATGTGCACATATTAAATATCTAGAGGAAAGATAAGGATTACCAGTTATTCTCCTCATGCAAGTTTTTCTCCTGTTTGAATCAGCTAAAAAACAGAGGCACATTGCAAAATGGTGCAGAAAGAGGCAATCGGGGGGGGGCTGCCAGACCTTCCCATCTGCCTTGTTGTTCCCTATATGGCACTTTTCTTACTCTATACTTCAGTTTGTATGTAACATTTGATTAGGCATGCTGCATCTGCCTCCTGGTCTCAGTATGAAGAGGGAATGTATCTATAAGAAATGCCGGTTTAATGAAAAAAAATTCACCTAGCTACAGTTCATACATCCATCCATCCATTTTCATTACACCCTTGTCCCTTAGTGGGGTCGGGAGCTGCTGGTGCCTATCTCCAGCCACGTTCCGGGTGAGAGGCGGGGTACACCCTGAACAGGTCACCAGTCTGACGCAGGGCAACACAGAGACAGACAGGACGAACACACATGCACACACACGCACTCACACCTAGGGACAATTTGGAGAGGCCAATTATGTTTTTGGACTGAGTACCCGGAGAGAACCCACACATGCACAGGGAGATTTCATGCAGAAAGACCCTGGGCTGGGAATCAAACCCAGAACCTTCTTGCTGCAAGGCAACAGCTCTACGAACTGCGCCACTGTGCAGCCGCAGTTCATACATAGTTATTTTTATCTTTTTAGAGGCTAGTTATTCCATACATTATTATAAATAACGCCAGTATTGTGCACTCAAGATTGTTTGATCCTTTTAAAATCTCAGCTGAAGATTTAATATCACTTAACTAAAAACACCAAAGGGGAATCTTTTCTGGATTACAGTATAGTCTTTATATTATTGCATGAACAGGATTTTAATGTTTGTACCCTGGCTGCATGAGTAATGTGCAAAGCTGTTGACACAAACGCTCAAAACAATATTTAAAATGTAAAAAATTTAAAGGATCCCGTCTAACCTGAGGGAGCAGCAGGTGATTTACTTTTTACTCTGCCACTGGCTGCCTCTGGGACAAACAACATTCACACAGTATGCTCTGCCGGCAGACTGTGACAGGCTGCAGGCTGTTTGGAGGGGAGATGGAGGAGAAATGTGCTTTTACTTTCTGTACATTTTAGTGTGTCAGAACAAATAAACAGTGACATTTAAAAGTTTAAGCCGCAAATTTATTGCAGCAACGCAAGAATTTGTCCAGTTTTGGTAGAACTTTATTTTTAATTATATAAAAGTAAGATATAGCCAGATCAAGTTATATTTAGTCCGATAAATCCCGATTTGCAGAAAAGCGTCAGAAAGTCATTTCAAAGCATATTTACTAGCACAGTGAAAACATGCTACTTCACTTTATTGTAGACTTTGACTTTCAATGTGTAACATATTGAAAAAGATGAGCAGATAAGCAAGACACCTGATCAGACAGATATGCCGTATTTGGAGTGAGAAATTTACTGCATTAGCTGTTCCCTTAGGTAACAACTATCTCACCTTGACACCATGTCCTGGAGACACTAATAAATGAGGGGCGAGGAGGATGATTATGTAAAATTGCCTTTTTTGCATTATACACCATGTTATAATGTTATTACCTCATTAGACACAAATCCAGAGTGTTGTTTTGATGCAGTTAGTGAGCTGCAGTCTCCAAGCTGAGCTTCCACCTCACAGAGCATCCCATCCTCACACCACCACCCCTCACCACCCCTTCAGACTAGCCAGCAGCAATAAGCAAACACCTGGTGGAACTTTGCATCTGCTGAGCTTATCATACAAATTACTTCTCAGTGCAAAGCTACAAGGAACAATGTTATCAGTATTAGGAGAAGCACAGTTGTGATGTGATGCTGAAGGTGGAGTGTCAGAAAGAGTGGGAGCTTCTTAAAGAGACAGATTACAAATTACAAGGCGTCAAATGAAAAGTCAAATTCCTTTTAGGATATGCTTCATATATACAGTATTTTTATGTCGAAGAAGCTGGAGTCGGAGTTGGCCTTCACCCTATGAGGACTTTTGATAGTCCTGTAATCTGTTGGTGTCTGGGAAATTGATTTTGTTGGACTTAAGAATGAATACTGTACTGATGATTTTAGCCTTAATAGAAGGCTTGATATATGTGTAACAAATGTTCTGAAATGCCTAATTTTGATCATGTATAATCAGTATTTTCTAATGATTAACTTTGAAATGAATAATCAGTATTGTATAATGATTGACTTTGTTGGGTGTGATCTGTAATCTCAGTTAAAGTGCTGACTACAAGAGTTGACCTTAAATCACCATTGAGAGTTCAGTAGGGTGAGGTAATGCCTGCTAAGAGTCTGGTGAGATGTGATGTGAGCATGCCCCTTGAGCAGGCTAAGGTCAAGATGCTTAAAAGTCTGCTGCAAAAGGAGAAAAGGTGGTTTTTCCTTCCATAAGGTTCTCTCTGATACCCAGACGGATCAACAATGCCTTGGATCTACGTGAAAGAGACCCAGAAGCTGTGGGGCTGCAGCAGAGCACCTGTATGCACATGAGGTAAAATCCCCCAAGTTCCAACCCAAGCAGCTTTGATTCAGGACTCCTCCAGCATGCAGGCCTGCAGGCCTCAACCGGGTCCCCCTCACTCCACCGGGACTGATCCTATGCCATCGGACAGAGCTGAAGTTTGTGGTTCTGTTCTCTGCCTCTCAAATTGTTCTCCCAGTGCAAGAGGTGACAGAGATTAGGGTGAGAGGTGTTGTATTGAGGTTGATTTAATATATCTTTGATTTGATGGTTGCATCTGTTTTCTGCTACTGCTAAACGCTGTATGATCCCCCTCATCCCAACCCATAGTTAAATGACCATACGAAGACAGTCAAATGGTGGACATTCTTTCTGTGTGCCACCCTAGAGTACTGGGATAGGTGTAATTAATCATGGTGCTCGAATGAATAATCCGACAAGGTGTAACTACCGGTGGCTTAGCAAATAAATATAAGATAAAAATATCTCCTCTGCGACTTGTAACTCAAGACACAAAAACCTAGCCTGCATTTCAAGAGCATGTTGTGAAAAAGAGGAGGACGTCTGTTAATGATCTGTGAGCGTTAACTCAGGTAGCTATTAAGTTAAACCACAGACGGAAGTGAGGAGAAACATTCTGGAAGAAGGACATCAGACCCAGGCAAATCTCCTCCTGTAAATCCAGCTGACATGTTCTGCATGAGCTCAGCCATAGGCTGCAGCTGACTCTCCTCCTGAGATCAGTGCTGACGACACAAATGAAGGTAACAGTTACTTCATTGTGCTAAAAAGTGGCACTATGTACCTGTAAAATACACAATGACTCTCCAAAAGAGATTTTTGGAGCCTCATTTTATAGTCCAATGCGGCTGTCAGCAGTACTTCAGGGACCTCAGCCCTTAGCCACACCTTTTGAGAACCAAGAAGAAGCCAAAGCCCCCAGGTAACTCCAATAAAGAAAGTGTGAATACAAAACAGAATTTTGACATTGCAGGACTGAAATGTGTGCACTCCATGTAAACAATGTGTGATGAAAGAATAAAAAAACTGAATGCTATATTTTAGCATCCAATAGTTGCAGTTCATACGGAATGGCTTTAGAACAATGTATTCCATGATTTAATTTAGCAAACATGTCAAAACAAAGGACAGAAATTCAATGCAAAGTTAAGTAATTGGCATCCAAACCTTTACTTCTAAGCGGCTCTCCTGGCTTTTGTTATCATCTATATTTTTTATGAATCAGGCATCCTCCCATTGGAGCAGAAATGTGTTTGAGTGAGTTGCCGGCTGGCAGAGATGGTGTGGGTGGGCAACAGTGGCTGACTACAAATGAGTGCCAACACAATGCACATTCTAATTCGTCACAGGCGTAATGAGCGCATCCCGGCTACTCTCCCATAACAGCATACAGAGGCCTGAACGCTTGCATAACCACATAAATGTTAATGAGCATTCTCTCCAGCAAACCAACGCGTAAAAAGGCAGGACATGCACAGAGCATGACATTCCACTTGAGTCCGATGCTGTTGGAGATTACACACAAAAACAGCGTGAAACAAAAATGTAACGACTGATTTACAAGCTATAATCTAAAGCACATTCATCTTAAAGAGAAAAGGTTAGACTCACATCTCAATGAAAAGCCCAAAAAGAGGAACACAGATATGGTGCTAATAAGGGATTAGTTCAGAGAAAAAAAAAAAAGTAATGTCAGCGTAAAAATTGATGTTTGGAACCTGAACCTATGATTTACGTCCATATCGTTAAAGTAAAAACTATTTAAAATACAGCTCTGTAATCTATAAAAACCATCTGACAAGATGGACACATCTTGTCAGATGTGTCCATTCTGACAAGCATATTTTTATTCATATTTTCTGAACACATATTATTAATTAATTTATTTATTTACTTATTTTTGTTCACCTCATTGTAAAACATCATTTTCAGTTAAATCCCATATTCTTTACAAATAACAATTCAAGGACAAATGCACATTTTAGACTCTAAAACATTTACCCTATAACAATGATATAAGGAATATGTTGAAAATTGGCATTTCTTGTCAGTCTTGCTGTTATGGTCTAGTTTCATGTATGAAAAGCAAAGAAATTTGTAAAATTTGAACAAAGGTGTGATCAACTCAATGCAATATTCTCAGAAACAGCAAAAAACTAAAACCTCTTGCAGTGATAGGTGTACTCACACTTGATTAACTAATGATCAGCTAATCAAGTGCATTTGACTTGCAACACCTGGCTGCTGCTACACCTGTGAATTCCCATGGATGCAGCAAGGGTATAAAGAGTTTTTCCCATGAGAGTACATTTACATTAAACCACGTTTAAACCTGTGTGAGTCTGATTCTGGTTTTTCCAATAACAAAACCTCCAGCTAACTTACCCTGTGATGCGTGGCAGAGCGTCAGTGGAGAAGGCAGCGACAGGTGGCTTGTCTCGTTCTATGACCCAAACCGTGTACTGTCCACTTTGTTTGGGGTGGAAAAACACAGCCATGTCCAGGCTGCATGACCCTTCACTCCCCCACAGCCAGGGGCTCATGACCCAGGGACCTCCAAATGCTGAACTGTTAATCCAGAGGAACTGACCTGGAAGACATCGAGAAAGAAGTTCAGGGTGAAAACTTGTTTTAGGAACAAAGAGGCTTACTGAGAAAATAGGGCAAAGTTTTAGAGAGCTTATTTGCATTTTCTTCAAACCTCAAGCTTATTAAAAGTTTCAATTTCAAGAACATGAAGCAGTAAAGAATTTAGATGGAGTGAGGTATAAAATCGTTTTTAAAATCTTGCTGAAAGTAGCCCTTAATGAAAATGCATGAAAAGTCAATGTATCCTGCACTCTGATGGAAAAAAAAGGAATGAATATGTTGCAGGTGAAAAATCAAAGCAAATTTTCTTTAAAGTTTTTAAGCAAATTCTATCTGACTTTCGAACTATAGTGCTCAATCAAGCAGGATGCTGATTAGATTCAGAAAGGCGCACGTCTCTGGAAGCACAAAGAATTTCAAGTTAAAAAGAAGAAAATGCAATTTCTATTTGCTCCGCAGAGTATTTTTGATGAGGAGAAAACATGCAAAACAGAAAATAAAACCTATTTTGTATGACTCACAGAAGCTGTTCCTGGTGATGCTGTAGTTCATCCCTGCATGTGTATGAAAGTCATGAGATGCTCTCACTGCCGCAGAAATAAAACTGAATTGTTCTCTCCAAAAGGGGTTGATGTATTTCTTCTGTTTTTATATTGGTTCCATTTCCAGACTGTGTGACTGCACTTTAGCCTCTGGATAATGGAAATATGAGCTTCCACTGGGTCAGATAATATTGAAGTCTACATCTCTTACTGCTAAACAGACTTTGTTGGATGAATCTTGCATGTTTATATTTATAAGAGAAAATAAATACACAAAGTAGGCAATGATTATTACTAGTACAGCTTTAATACTTCTGAGCAAAGCTCACCTCATCTAGAAGTCTACAAACATTGGTACATTTGTTTGCATAGAGAAAATATTTGATGAATAAATATCAGAACGTCTGTTTTTAAATGCTAAGACAATTTAATTTCCAATGTTTTGACAATTAGTCAGTTCTGCATTAAATTCTAGCAACTCAATTTAAGATTCCAAGATTGCCCAAATTAATAACTGCCTAGAAATAAATTGATGGTTAAATGACAGTTTTCCTCAGTTCAATACAGATAATATATTTTGATTATTACTTGTAATAATTAAGCAATATCTTCTCTGTTCAATCGAGTTGGGTTTCTTTTTGTCAAGAGTCATGTTTTACTTGAGCATCATTGTAATCAAATCAGAACTGCTTTTAAAATTTAAGAAACATATTTAAGCTGTTCTTAAAAGCTGCATTTAAAATGACTCTATTTTCTTTATTTTTACAAAAGATTTTTGCCGGTTTAACCAAATCATCTTTAAATTTGCCTGGTGGTAAATCTCATACTCAGAAGTAATCTTTCTAGTTTGTAGCACCAAAATTTTGAAATACACCCCCTCTGCTCGCTGCATTTATGGGCTTATACAGACATTTTGTTGTTTTTTTTATAATGAAGATTTTTCAAAGAATGTTATTTTGCTTAGTTTCTGACTGAGAATTGCATTGTGATTCTTATCAGTGAAAATTGTTTTAAACTTTATGTTTATGTATGTGCATAGATATTAAGATATTTCGAAAGTTGAGGTTTGACTACAAATGTACAAATGTTTGTTTTGTTTTCATTTTAATTTATCTTGTCTCTTTGGTTTATTTTGCATTCCATTACACTAAAGCAACTGTAACACAAAAAAATAAAGTTTGTTTGACTTAGGAAATTCATATAGTTTATGATTCAGAAACCATTTTCTGTGTAAGATACTGGAGGGAAACAATATATTATGATTGGGGTGGACTTTATTTTAAACCTCCAGACATCACAAAATGTTAGGAGGCTGAAAGAAATAAATCCATATACCTGACCTTGGTTAGACTGTTAGGCGTTGATCTTTTGCTGCAGGTCATGTCTTTCCCTTCTGACTTGCCGATTTATCTATTATCTTAATGGAGTCCACTGGAGTTAAGAAAGAAAAACTAATCTGGCAAAAAGTTGTACTGCAGAGAAGTGGTGCAACTTATCCAAGGACTCAAGCAACAGGAAGATTCTGTATTTTCAGAAAGTACACTTCAAGCATACTTTGATTAAACAACCTAAACAAATTAACAGAACATGACTGAATGCAAAACAAACAGAAGGTGAGGCTTGTCATCATGGAAAACGGTTTGGATGTAGCGGTATATATGCAGTTTCTAGTGCCACCTTGTTAAAGTTCCACCTGACATGTATCCAGCACCACGACACATTTAAACAATAAGCATTTAAGACATTTAAAGAAGACTGTAAAAAAACTGATTAACTAAACACCTGTTGGCATACAATTAGCAAATCCACCCTCAGATTTTGACAGCCAGTAATTCTGAACAACTCCCATCCAATGAGTGGAAAACAATGATCAGACCCTCCAAATCGAGCTTTAATCTAGAGGATTGCTGCAAGGACAGTGACTCAAAACAATCAGTTTGGTTCCTTAGATAGAAAACTTTGCACTGATTGGGATAACAAACAAAATTTGACTGCACTGTATTACTGTAATTGGAATCTGTTTAATTGAAATATAATCTGTCTGACTGGGGTAAACTGATTATATATTGCTGTATATCAATTGGATCTGTTTGTTTTCTAAGGTGCCTTGAAATAAAAACCAATCAATAAGGCTTCAAGTAACAATGTGGTCCATCTTCTTCTGACCACAACCAATAGCTCCAAGGTTTCTCTCATTTAGTGTCCAAGATAAGATATGGTTACTTGAAAACATTAACTAGAAACATCTAAAATCTTCTGCCAGTCAGTGATTATATCATATCGATGCACTATCAACCTGCGTTAACTTTTAACACCAACCAGTTTGGAAACCAGTACTGGGTGCCACAAAAGTCTGATTGGTGCCACTCTAAATATTAACGTCTTTTCAAAGGAGAGTTTACTTTTCCACAATTCTACTTACTCAACATTACCCTTTTGGGTGTTGGAAACATTATTGTAAATCTACTGTTTATTCCTCCTTTACATAAATTGTTAATGCCTTGGCTCAAATTTCTCTTATTTATAAACTTTCTTGCATATTAATCAACAGAAAAATCTGAATTTGACATGTGGTTTGAAGCAAGAGTCAGTGAACATCATTATAAAAACAGGAGAAGCATCAGAAGCCATTAGTGTATGTTCTCACATTTTTCTTGAAGTGTTTTTTTTTTTTTTTTTACTTTTATCCTGGCCTGATAACCATCACATTTCTTTATCCTGTGAGGTTCTGAATAACTTCACAATTTCAGGGCCCCTAAATTAGAGTGCTCCAGTTATGCCTAATTTGCATCCCTCTAACAGAGAGTGGAGACAGTTTGGTGAAGGCTGCAGAACATTGGGGCCAAATGTTTTCTTCCAAAGCCAGTAGCAATTTGACAGGAAGGTTTTAAAACTCAGCCTGCGGGGTGCTGGAGTAGGGGGGCAAAGACCCATTAACTCCTGTGTTTCGGTTTTAATAAAGAGTGGAAACACTTGTTTTTGGAGCAATTACCACCGGATACAAATTTCAGCAATAAATTGTGGAGCAAATTGCTTTATTCCATTAGTAGATTTCTGCTTCAGCTTCACCTGTGGATACTGCTGCCCAGCAGAGCTTGGTGACTTCAATCATCTGATCAGAGGGCCTGCTTTGGCACACAGACGTGGCCCTAGTCTGTTTGGCACCCTGAGCAAACAACCCAGTTGGTTCCCCTGCACCTCACTCCCTCTCTCAATAGTGCATTACTTAAGCGTTTTCACTAGATTCACATCCCTGGCAGAAGACCTGGGGAGGGACATCTCATGTATCATTTCGCCCCTGCGATTCCCCACGTTACCCATATCAGAAACCTGTAATGGGCCACCACCGTCAGCACAGCTTCATCAATGTCAGTCGACTAAGGTGAGTGGTAAATGTTGATTACACAGTGCCTTGCATTACAATCTAATTATTATTGAATCTTCTAATTATTATTGAAGGATAAGATAATTTTACATAAAATAAGCAGTTGCCATTTTCTTCAGCATTCAGTACGTATTTCACTTTGGAACTGGATTCCCACTGGACCCCAAAATTAAAAGAAATAGAATCTCAGCCAGTAAAATTGTCTCTCACTTCCAAAACGCGGTAAACATTTTTCTGTTACAGATTCAATCAGTTGTGGGTCTTGGCCTGTTCTTGTGTTTTATGTCAAAAACTGCTAGAGTTTGTTCAAATAATAAAATTGTAACTGAATGGCTAAAAGAAGAAAGCTACCGCACATTCTCAATCACATCTCTCATTCTTCTCTCAGAGATTCTGTTCACACCAGAAAACAGATGTATGTGAGCTGGCAAAAAGCCATCTTTTGATAGTCTAGTAATAACTGTTTCTTCTACAAAAGTGTGCTCCAACTGAGCGGTTTTCATAGTTTGGTATCAACAGCTGTTTTCTGTAGGTGTGCATCAATTACTCGGTTGGAATCTGCCGGCTTTCAGCTTGACCTTCCCTTAAAAACGTAATATCCAAAAGGTTGGGGAGCGCTTTGGAGAGGGAAAATTTCAGTTGATAAATCAGTTGTGTTTTAATCTTCAAAGGGAATAACATGTTGCGCTTTTAGAACCTGGTTAGGAATTTTAAACTTGAATGTTTTGTTTCCCCTCAGCTCCAACTCTTTGGTGTTTTTTGAGTGCTTTCAGTCATAAAAATATTTCTTTTGCAGTAATTTCAATCCACCTGTATTATATTTATAACTTCACATCAAAATGGCCACCCATGTAGAAAGCTCATAACAATATTGAAGCTGAACGAACTTCAAGATGACAGGTTCAGCTACCGATGTTGACACAAGTTAGGATCTTTTAAATTTGTTTTTTTTTTTTAGTATTGATCATATCAAAGGATTATTTTTTGACCACCCTAGATGACATCAGTGCATGGCTTGCTCAGTGTTGGTTGCAGGAGTGGATCTGCATGAAAAGAGGAAAAGATAACTTTCAGACAATGATCTTGTGATGAGAGTGGGCAGGAAAGAAGATGATTCTGTCAAAGAAAAACATCAAAGTCTGACAGCTGCTGTGAGATGTTCCACAACAAGATGTCTAAAGTAATTTTCTACACTCTGCTCATACTAACTGTGCATGGTCTGTTGTAAGGAAATGTGATTGTTTAACTCCCATGATTTGCATCTATTAGGAGGAAGTCATTCACTATAATTTAGTTTTGATCAGGGTTCATAATCAGCGACATTTTGGTAGAATATTGGGCCTAAATGGAGATAGGAATATAAAGAAATGAGAATAGGGTAATGTAAATGTTTTTAATTAAATTACTTAAGATTTGAGCATTTTTGTAACCATTTTTCTCAATAATTCATGAATGTATCACAACAAACAATACACTGATGTCTCATGGTTTAATTACATGAATAGCAAATGGTTTGTTTACAAGTGCCAAATGGAAAGTCGTTTCTCTGATGACTCCTACTTTGTCTGAAAAGGAAAATAAGAGAGTTACATGAGTCCTGTGTAGCACAAACACTGAGACATCAATGTGTAGATGGTCATACAAGGAATGAGATTCTTCTAGTTCTGCCCGAGAACACTAACATTAAAATAAAGCCTGGGATTAAAGTGTCCTCCAAAAGCTACTCCTTCCAGAGATACATGAACAATCTGGTGATGATCTGTCTCTTTTCCATTATGGTAGAGCAGAGTGTAACAAGAAAAATCTGATCTAAAGTGGCTCAAAGATTGGGGCGTTTAAATTTTGGGGTTAGAGTCACAAAACTCCTCACATTTTAACTGATGTAAGAACCGAGGTCAGTTTTCAAAAGCAGGTTGGCAAAAGAAGTAAAAAAAAAAAAAGAAGAAGAAATCGATCTGTATCTGAAAGCAGGTTATATATTTATGCTTCAGTTACACACTCAAGGTGAGGCCTACACAATTTACATCTGCAGGCTTCCATATATGGACATGTAGGGATAAAGACCGCAGCTTGGAGGTCCAATATACACAAGCAGTGGTGCCACACATGGAGAACTGTAGGTGTGCTCCCTTCAGTCCTATAAAAGGCAGAATAACTCTAGTTTCAGGGGGGACTTTATTGGCTCTGTCCCTCCATCCAGTCGCTAAATTTGAACCAACTTAATCTGTAAATGCTGCCTAATCTGTAAACATATCTGGATTGCTTAATAAAATTATTTACTTATTTAACTCCATCTCGTAGAGTCTTCACTTATGCGTCCCACACAGGCATATTATAGACAACTCCAAAAATATACTTCATAACTAAGCCAAGAATGGGGCACTACTGGTCAGACTTTGGAGTAGGAGCTGATATCCAGTTTAGATATTTTTGAAAGAAAATGTCTTCACTGCTAATGGAATGTCAAAGATCTTTAAAAACCACAAAAAGATGTCAGATAACAATAAATCTAAATATTCTTAAGCGACAACAAAAAAACAAAACAAAAAAAAAACATTTTGTCACAAAAAAATTGCATGTATAGGGTCAATAACTCCATAGCTTATGTCAATAAAAAAGTAAATTTAAAAAGACACAAGTACAAAAATTACTGGCAGAGTGATATATTTCAAGGGTTTGTTTTTGATGGTTAAAGCCAGCAGCTAATGACAAATTAAAACTAAACCTAAGGTTTTACAGACAATTAGTACAGAGATATATTCTGCTATACAGGCCACACGATTATGGGAAACACCGCTGACTTCACAGTGCTCTAGTTGAGAGTCATTGCTAAACAAGCTGTCTGTTTACAAAGTGTTGTATTCAAGCATGCTAATAGAAAGTTGAGTGGAAAGAAAAATGTGGTAGAAAAGGGTGCAGACAAAACTGAGATATTATTGGCCATGAGAGGATTTTGAAGTAAAGCAGAGGTTTACAATGTGTGGCCTGCAGGTGGATTCAGTGCTTGAGCCACTGTATGTATCTTCAGATACATACAGATGTATCTACAGAATAGACTACAAGTGTCTCATCCTCTGTGTTAAGCCAAACATGATCCAAGGAGAATGTCAGAACTGTCCTACCTGGGGCAATATATGGGCTGTACTCTACCTCAGTCACCCAAAGGCCTGTTTTCAGATAAAAGAGAATTTTGTATTTTATTTGAAAAATAAATGTCACAGAATTTGAAGGAAGACAGGAAAGGCACAGAACCCAAGTTGCTTTAGGGATAGTGTCAGATTTCCACAGTGAGTGATGGTTGGGGATCCACATCATTTCACGTAGATTCTCTATATTTATCAAGTTTCTTCAATCTCTGCAGTCGGGTTTCATTTTTTTGAATCATACTACTGAAATAAATAAACTTTTTGAAGATACTCTAATTTATTGAAAACCTTCTGCCAAGTACCATTGACAATCTCTGATCAACCTAGTAGATCCAGACTGATAATTGTTTTTTGGGTGGTCATATAAGCTGCGTTTTCTGGGAAAAGTACCTAAAAGGTTTAGCTGAAAGCGACTATTACAAATGAAACCTGGAAAACATGGGAAGCATGTTGGCTTGTTAAACATCTTTACTTTCACCAGCAACCAAATTAGGTCCAAACAAAGTACTTTTTCCTACAGAAAAGATTCTGTTCACACATTTCAATTTCTTATGACTCACTGTCTGCTGCTTACTTACTCCATGAACAAGAACATATTTCCTAACCACCTACTTGTACCCTGGAGCAGCAACAATAGCAAGACTGTAACAGGCTTCTCTGAAGCCAGTCAGGTAAATTCTCAGCTGAATGCAGCAAGCTGATTAATTGCAGTTTGGAACATCTGCTTATATTTAACACAAATAATTGTAGCAGCAACATTTTTACTATTTAAGGTAATAAACTTCCACCCATCTAGGAGCTGTTCATAAATGTTCATTTACCTGGTGAACCAAGAGCAGAGAAGATGTAGTTAAAGGAATGGGAAAGAATAATTATATAATGATGCATTGCAGAAAACCTCTTACAGCTCCTAAAAATTGATAAAACTGTGAAAATGACAAAACTGTGGGTGAACCAATTCTGAATGTGTAACAAGGCTGCTTCCCACAGTCACAGCTCTAATATCTAATCCCTGCTACTTGCTGCAGGATGAGTAATTTATGACTAAACAAATTATTGAAAAACATTTTTAGAGGCATTTTTGCTCATTGTAAATTTAACTCTCTACTTATTTAAAAAACAACATCCTGCGTATAATTATAAAATCCTGAATTACTTTTAGCCTTTTTTTTATGTGCTTTGACTCTATGTAAGAAGAAAAAAAACACTCATTTGGTTAAAGCAGTGCCTGAAGGTATTCATATTAAACAGTTTGTTCATTAGAATGAAAATTTTGAAAGATAAAAAAAAACAACTATATTTTAAAATACAGTTTACAGAAAATTAAAAAGATAACACAAATAATATAAGATAACAGGCAGATAGAGCTAAAATGAAATGTACTCATGTGTTAAAATACATCAGTTAATGTTCAGATTGGAATATAATTGAGGATCTGAGAAAAGATGTTCGGGGATGTTTTCAATCCAGTCTGGATGAGCTTGAGCTGTTTATGCAAAGCAGGATGGGAAAAAAAGCTGGGGTCTAAAGCTGGTAAACATGCCCAAAAATACTTGCAGTTATAAAAGATGGTTCAGCATGATGCTGTATGCTATATGTATCTATAAACTTAAAATAAACTTCTGGTGGAATGCTTATTAGCATGCATGTTATAGACTGGTGTTAAATGTTCATAAATGTTGAACCTGTGATTAGTCACATTTTGTATGCTAATTTGTTAATGCTAATTTGTTGCAACTTCACAATATTTACATTATGTAAATTTCTGTTTTCCAGGTGACAAAGAATCACCAGACTACAGCTCCCCTGATGCTATTTTTAGTCAACTATCAATTATGTAATGCAGATCGTAACAAAGACGGGAAATTCAGATATTCAGCAGTGTCGCCATGCCAGGCAGAGTAAATAAGGAAGTAAGGAGAGAGCTTTAGTAATGATTTAAGCATGGTTAGAAGTGATTTCAGCCTGAGGGATGAAGTGTGTGGGCCCAACGAGCTGACTGATTAAGTGGCCTTGTTTATACTCAGAGCTATAATAGAATCTGGGCCGTTCCCAAATGAACGAACAGCGCCACATGCCAGCCACTGCCGAGCCGCTCCATTTGCAATTTCTGCACCATGAACGTTAACAGAAAAGACAATTTCCAGTCGAGAATTTGGAGTCTTGGTTTTGTTTTCCAGGAAGTGTAAAGTTCTTCTGCAATGTCTCAGTTTTAATTAGTCTAACTCCTGGTTCGTGTGTTACAGTCTAGGTGGTCATCCTCTTCCAATATTTGTTCTTGCAGATCTTGTGTTGTTTCCTGAGTCAGTCAGTATGTTGATTCTTAGCATCTTCTGTTATCCTACAGGACTGTGTGCTTATTGTTGGGATTCATTACACATTTTTAGCACACTTTCAGATTTCCTATACCTTTTACTTCCCCCCAAAAATTAAAGACTTTTTGGCCACTTCTCCTTACTTTAGTGTGATATATTTGGCTCTTTGGCCAAAACACAGGGAGATGACCAAAGGATTTTTCAACACTGCTCATTATGATTTTTGCCAGTGGAGTTCACAGTTTAATTCCAAAACCATTTATTAAAAGGCTCTATGTGGATTTTCCTTTAGCACTTGGATTCTCTGTGGATGATTTCTTTCCACTGTCTCCAGTCCCCCCTTTTTTTGCACTCTAATCACAAATAATGTTTGTGAATAGACAACCCTTTCATTTCTAAGCTAGTCTGACAACAGACATAATTGCGCTGCTAATGGTTGACTGATCATCTCTGCCTTCTCTGGATCATTACAACAAGGTCAAAAGTTCACAGAAGACAACAGCCATGTCCATCCTAATGTGAAGATAAACCTAACAATTAATCCTCCAGTCTACTTCTAATTTAAAAAAAAAACAAACATAGTTTCTCAGTTAATTAGAACATTATGTAAATCCAGCAAAAAGGGTTATTTATTTCACTTTTAAATTGTATTTTTAAAGTAAAAATAACTTTTTAATATGATCCTGTATTGAGATGTACCTCTAGTGGACAGACCTTAAATCTCATGAACTCACATTGGATAATGAAATCTACACAACACACTTCTGACATCTATTAAAGAAACTAACTGGACTGTTTTGCCATTCATTAATTTAAAGGAAGGTATTTTTACTAGAGCATTTCCTAATTGTTCTACCTGCTTTCACAACGTGTTTCAAACTGCCCTGATATTCCCATTCAGAACGAAACAGCTTCATCATATGCATCCCCCCAGCATCTAGACAACCACCTGGAACCGCTAAGCACTAAGAGAATACATTAAACAGTGAATGGTGCATTTTCAGAAAAGTAATATTTCAGCAGCCTTAGTTTTCCTGAAGATAATACTGAGGAAATGTGTGTGATATTTCTGTGTCTGTACTGCTTTTGTCCGTTTGTTAGATTGTGTCTGTGTGATAAACACTGCAATATAAAAACACATTTTTTACTGTCATTTTGTAGAACTTTCAGATTTACATGTAAAGTGGGTTGTAAAAAAAGTTTCAGATAATTACAATATTTAATATAGTATGAATTTCCCCCTGGTACAACAAGGGGTAAACTCTAATCTCCATATTCAAAGACAAGATAAAACATTAACTTGGACATGTTGCCAGTGGTTTTTTTCCTTATGTATGCAAATATTTAAGATTAATTAAAGAAATAAACTAATCACTTAAGATTAATTTTAAAGGCCATATTATTCAGCTCCATAAGCCAAGCTTGTTTTTTTACGCAATCTGTAAATCCCATGTTCTTAGTAATTGAATATGTTTACTTCTCCGAATTAAAAACACTACTTTGTTTTGATTGACAGCAAGACAGAAAACAATGGTATCATTAGCTGTGATTGATTCTGTTATGCTACAAAGTTGTTTTTCATCGCATAGACTTGCAGCCTTTTAAGGTAACACATTTTGTACAAGAACAAAGAAAAAACAAAGCACTTCCACCATGACAGAGACCTAAGCTGAAATCCCCACGGCAGCCAATTTGTGCATTCTAAACAGAACATTTGACAGTGTTCGCAGGTGGGCAGCCACCGATGCTGTGTCTCCAGCAGCTGAGAGGAATCCAGTGGCAACCCAGTAAGGAGGAAGTACAGTACATCTTTAGAGTTCACAGTACACCCATCTGTAACTGTGAGTTCCAGATAAACAAGGACAGCAGTGCACTCTTCTCGTATTCATTTATGCAGCTGCACACAGAGCTGCGCAAGTGGTGGACCTCTTAAAAATGTCACGTAAACCTTTTTACTTCTGCATCTGCTTTGTTCTTTAAGCCAACAATCTTCCCGATAAGAAACACACTTCTGGCTTTTCAAACCTACGGCATCAATTTCGTGACCCAGAGCCAACGCATTCGTCTTGTAAATTATTTATCAACACAATAAGCACTTATATAGTTAGAAATAATTACTCACCTAGAGTATAATTAGTCTTAAAATTCTCAGGGACTAAAAGAGGTCTTGAATGAACTGACCTCTTTACTCCTTTTGCCTCAGCATAGAATTCACCTTTACTTTTTATTATAAATTAGGCTTAAGATTCAAATAATATTAATTATTTTTGAAATAATCAGTTGTTACAGTTAGAAACTAGCAGTCAGGCCCAAAATTTGGATATAGTGATGGACTCTGGCCTGAACCGTCAGAGCCACTTAAAGACAGTGAGAAAGTTAGCCTTCTAGCACCTGAAGAACAGTTACAGTCCTAAAGGACTAATGTCCCAGCAAGATCTAGAGAAACTCATCCATGCGTTTATCTTTAATTGAATTGATTACTGCAACAGTGTCCTCACAGGTCTCCCTAAAAAAATACATCAGATAGGTGCAGCTGATCCAGAACGCAGCTTACTAAAATCAGGAAGATGGAGCACATCACCCCAGTTCAGCTCTAAAGTCCCTACACTGGCTCCCTGTAGCTCAGAGAATAGACTTTAAAATATCGTTGCTAATTTATAAATCACTGAACGGTTTAGCACCACAATACATTAAAGATCTGCTGTTGTTGTATCAACCTTGCAGACCTCCCGGGTCTCCTGGTTCTGGTCTGCACTGCATCCCCAAAACCAGAACCAAACGTACAAATAAATTTGATTGACTGATTGAAACCCTGTAGGTCTATTAGGCAGAATGTTCGTGCAAATTTTTTAGAATCTGGAGATTTTCTCAGTATGAAACTGAACTCAAAAGATCCTGTTTAAACCTTTCACTTAAGATGGAAGCAGCTATAAGTGGCAGGCAGCCTAACTGTTACGAAGAACGTCAAACCATGTGTGACATGTGTCAACTAAATCAAACATTTGTAACAAAAAAAGACTGGATGACTAATACCCTGCTGGACGAAAATGTTCCATTTGGAAATATTCTGGATCAAAAAAAAACTTTCTGCATAGCAGAAACGAGCCAGGGCTGAAGGCAGATTAATATCTATTCTTTCTTCTTCTGCACTGTCTTACAGAGAAATGCATTGATCTAAGAAAAGGTGCAGTTCTGAAGACGGCGCACTGTGCTGTTTAAAGGCTGTACATTTATGCTGCCATCCCATGAAGAGGAATGAGCTCTGACAAAGGCAAAGGCACAACATATCCCATCAGAGCTTTCACACTTGTTTTGTGGTGAAGACAATGATGAGACAGGCGAGCAAACCTAGATTCTTTATCATTATTGAACTCCAGCCCTTTCATCCATTCATCAAGTTAAATAACACTGCCAGGAACTTAGGGGTAATATTTAATTGGGAGTTTAAATTTAATAAACAAATCACCTCTGCGGTCAGATCCAGCTTCCATCATATACATTTACTCACAAATGTTAAACATTTTTTTAAATCGTTTTGACAAGGAAAAGGATGTTCACGCCTTTATTAGTTCTAGATGTGATTATTGTGCCAGACTCTGTATTGGTTTCCCTCAACTTCAACTTGTCCAGAACACAGCTGCCCATCTTTTAAACAACACCTCTAGACATAAGGACGTCACCTCCGCTTTATCCTCTTTATATTGGCTTTCTGTCCATTTAGAATTGATTTTCAACTTTTATTGTTAATTTTTAAAGTTCAGAGTAGGTGAGCAGAGGACGACTGTGACCTTAGGCAACAACAGGTTATAAATTGCTCCCGTCTGCTGGACTTAATGGAAGTGTTTGAATTTGAATGTGTTTGGTAAAATCTGCTTTGCTTTATGAAGCCAGTTTGGGGGAAAAAAGCAATTAGTAGATGCAAGCCAGCAGCAAAAACCTGAAGAGATTGCTATGGCAGAGTAGTAGAGCCACTACAGATCAAA
Organism: Girardinus metallicus; assembly: GCA_903067095.1. NCBI lineage: Eukaryota > Metazoa > Chordata > Actinopteri > Cyprinodontiformes > Poeciliidae > Girardinus > Girardinus metallicus. Next base: position 89,566 of record CAEGAE010089813.1, on the reverse strand, counting down.
GTGTCTGTAGTGGAAGACTGCATTTCTATCACAAAACTCAAGTTTAGTTTCACATGTTTACAAGAAAGACTTGGATGTTCTAGGATGTCAAAAAGTCAAACATTTGCAAGAAAAATAATGACAATTTACATGATTAAAGGCTCAGATTTCCAATATTACAACTGGGATATTCTTTGATGTTGTAAAGTGAGAAATTTCAAAGCAAAAGAAAACAACGAATAAAAAGCCTTGATACAGTCAAATTGCAGCTTCTTCTTCTTCACTGTTCCAAGCGTTTATTCCAGATCCCGTTCAAGGCATTCATGTCTCCAGAGTCTGCACTTTGGAGATGTTCTGAGACAGAAAAATGTCCAGCTCTACTCCTTACGCAATCAGAATGTATGAGTATCTCATACATTTACAACTTCAATCTTAGTCAACTTCTTCAACTTCATTTTTTTTTTTTTTTACATCAGATAAACTTTGTTTCTTGTAATTATTTTAAGTTAGCCTTGATATTTCTGATTTTTGTTGTCCAAATTTACACATCTGTGGCCTCATGTTTTTTTTTTTTTTCCTTCGTCTATAATGGCCCTGAGACTCCGCTGTAGATTGATCAACTTTGTAAATTTTCTCGTGAATATTTACAACATAAATATTACCAACAGTTAGAGGCTTCAATGACATTGTCATTTTTATGTTTGCACAGTATCGTTCTGGCATTTGACAGGTGTTATAGGCCTCCTTATTGTCTAAGGAAGACAATAATTCAGCACATTGCTTGGCAACATGGCAAAAAAAGAGTCATTGCTTATGCACAGCAAAAATCACTTTAGCAGGAAAAGAAAAATCATTTTAAAATCCAATTAAGAAACCTTCAAGCGTGCTGCAATTCTGTGACTTGTTAGGACGCGTATTAAAGCTGCATGTTGACTGAAAGAGAGAAAGAAAAAGAGAATAATAAAAATGAACTTCAGAAGCGTGTTGAAAGTGTGTGCAGGTTTACGGAAGTTATACAGTCTTGCTTGGCAACTAGGCTCAGGCTTCGACAGCTAAGGGAAATGCATAAAGAACTGGGACACACTCTGCCTTTGTAGTCAAGACAAAAAAGAATGAATACATAAATTAGTAGATCCTCTGAGCGGAAAAAAAGCATCCAAGTATTCATTAAGTGTAAAAAAAAAAAAAAAAACACTCCCTCCTGGCAAAAGCTCAATCCTGCCAGAGAAACTATGAAGTCTGTTAGAAGGTAGATAAGATCGCTTGTTGATTACTCCCTATAAAAGATGATAACATCTCCTGCAGGTTGAATATTATGTGATTATGAATCATTACAGAGTGCTGGTTGTGATAACTCATTTAAAAATGATACCGTTATAAATATGCCCTTTTTCTACATTCCTGCACAGCCTTCCTCACATGTAAAGGTAAAAAAAAAAAACAAGTTGTGTTTGTCTTCCATTTGTGCTAATGTGCAAAAACCATACAGTCTGCATTTTGTGTGCATGGTTAATTAATTTGCGCAGATTAGAATTAATGTGCTTGTGTTAGCATGTGCATGAGTGCGTGAGAGAGCCACATTTCCTCTTGAAGGCAGCAGTTTTCCCCAGTGTTGGTTTATGATTGTGTGGGATGGCTGACTGGGGATTGGCAGCAGACTGAGGGCCAGCCAGCGAGCAAAACTCTCAGCTAGGTAAAGAGAGTTGATGAAGCACAGTCCACGGGGGAAAGTCAACACTTCCTTCCCCTGCCAACACCTCCTGCCTGGCCTGCTCGCTCTGAGACATCCCAAAGCTGCTCTCAACACGAGGCCTGGAAGCATCCAGCGGGGATGGAGCCAAAAACCACAGACAGGGCAAAGCAGGTAGAAAATTTATGAGCTTTCTTTGCTGTGTTAGCAAGTGGTTTGGACTCTGTTCAAGCACAGACTCCATATATAGGACCTTGTGTTCTGGAGGAGATATGCCATAAAATCAGACAAAAAGAAAATTTTAATACATTTTTCTCACTGTGAGGATTGCAGTTCAGCTGTTATAGGTTGAGCAGTTGAAATATCATGTCTGATAAGCATGGTCCTGTAGCAAAAACAGGAAAAATGTAGATGACCAGAGCCATTACTTTGTCTTGTGATGGGTTCTGGTTTGCTCAAAGGATTTTGTAAAGGAAGTATAAAACAATTCTTTGGAAAAGCAGCCGGGGAGACAACGAGGAAGAGAAAACGTTACTGTCAGAACGATATCCAAGTTGGCGATATGGTCCATCTAAGCAGACGGATCACATAACTGCAAGTAAAAACATTAAAAATACCAGTGACTGACATCTTTAGAATTGATCTTACTTATAGTAAAGATTGGAGGCAGGAGACAGTGTGGAGGAGGATTTTTCTTCAAAGCTGGTTCTTCCTATAGTTTGTTTGGCAATGTCAAAATAATTATTGTCACAACTTTTTTTCTTCTAAAATGCTTTGTTTTATTTTAGGCGTTTTTAGATATTAGAGGATACACAGAAACTAATTTCCTCTACATTCAATTCAGTTTAATTTATTTTTATTGTGTCAGTTTACAGCACATCATCTCAAAGCATCTTAAAATTCAATCCAATCATACAATTGATCCCACTTATAAAACATGGCAACATTTTCTGTTTAATATCCAAATTAGTTTTGGAAAATTTCTAAGGAAATCAGCAGATTCCATTCTGACTTGGAATCTGCTGATGACTTGCAGCATTCACTCCTCCTGAACGAGCATGTAGCGACAGAGGAGAATCTCTTATATTGTGCCCTTGACTTTGCAGCAATCCTTCTAAGTGAGCATCCATTTAGCGACAGTGGAGAGCAAAAATTCCCCTTTAACCGGAAAAAACTGCAGTCAAACATGACTCAGTGAGGCTATCTCTGCCATGACAGACTGGGGGTTTGAGAAGATAGAGCAGAAACAACAACAAAAAAGAAGAAGCATAAGCACTGACCCAGGAGTACTTTCTAAGTTAAAGAAAGAAAGTTAATGACAGTAGTTGCTCCTTCAGTGGGCTTATCTAGGAGAAAAAATCTAGACAGATCAGCTCTGAGCTGTTTTCAAAAGCTTTAGTGTGAAAGAGAGGACAGTTAGTTTCAGTAAAACTCAGCGAATAGCTTTGTTTAGCAGAGAGACCAGGTTAAACACAGAACAACAGGGTCACCTCTATAGAAGGAGAAATGTTAAGTTATTATCAGCAGTAAGTTTTTCTGAAGTACAACAGGAGGAATTTTTTTCCATTCTTAAAGTGGAAACAACATATATTTTAAAAGCACTACATGTGTTTTTAGAGCAAATTTACATTTTTGCATTTTAGGAAATAAACAGTCTCCACTTTTTCCTGGAACTGCCGTAGTTGCAGACAGGTTTTTCAGCTCAACAATGTCACATTTTGTAGCTTCTTCTGCCAAATGTTATCAATCACTCCCTCATTGTTACAACTCTGCTTTCAGATTTAGGTTTTGCAACAACATCATTAAAAGTATGAATTGCAGCAATAAAAAAAGAGATAGAATGTGAACAAAAGACTCTGTTTATGCCTTAGGTCCAAAACAGAAAGCTGACAAAGCATGCTGATCATTTCCATTGTTAGGAGCTCCATTATAATGACATTGACTGCCACTAAAATCTGAGCAGAAAGTATTGCTGCTCAACTAAGGGAGAGCAACAATTTTAAATCACTGTTAATTTAGTTAGTATTGAAATCATGATCATTATCACAATTACACATATTACGGCATAAGAGAAGGACCCTATAAAGTGTTTTTTCACCAAGTTTTAGGCAATTTGGTTTTACAAGGCGCCATATTTTGCTCCTAATAAGTGTCCTATCATATGCCTAATATGCATTATTCAATAGTAAGATTTCCCATATTTAAATATTAACTTTTAATTCAAACATAGCAGAGATATTTCTGTAAAAATGTAATGAATTTTTAAATGGGTTGAAAACCATCCATTATTTCCAGGTGTAAGCAATTAATTTTTATAAAATACTGTCACTCTCATGAAATACCTAAAAACCTAACACAGCAAAGTCTAAATTAGTGTGACTGTTGCCTAAAGTAACACAATGAACACTGCAACATTGTTTAAAATATTTGTTTTTGATGCTTTTAATATTTATACTTCAACATCTTTATCTTTCATGCAATGCTTTTATACTTAGGCTTTGTTGTTTTCTGGCTGTCGTTCCTTTGATGTGCTGTAAAGCACTTTGAATTGCCTTTTTCATGCATGCTGCAATATAAATCAACTTGCCTTGCAAACTGTTGATTTTCTTAGGACAGCACAGTATATGCTCCCTGGATTTTCAGCAGGAAGTGCCGTTTCTAACAACATTTTATCTAAATCAAAGATCTATTGTTTTTTTTAGAGCTTATTACTAAATCTTAATTGTGAATTTATTGAGCCAATGTGTTTTAATCCAGAACACTTTTATTTCAACATTTTGTGTTGTTTTTGGTCTATACAGTAAAACCTACAAATAGATAGTTATACAGGCATGATTACGAACCCTTGGAATTAGCTTTTTCATGCCGATATTTACGTTCTCATCAGCTGCAGAGCTGGTAAATCTGAACTAAACTGTCAATTTATACAAAAAAGTGTAGACTGGTCTGAACAATGCAGACTGCTCCAATGTTGTTTTCTACACTGCAGAAAACATTATTTAGCAACATGGAAATGTGTCAAGCATTTCCTCTAGTAAGTGGCCCTTAAACTGACTATGTGTGTACATTACAGATGGAAGGAAGTAATAGCAATACAATTTTAGAAAAATGAAGTCAAGAACACATTATTGGGACACTTTTCTAAATGGTTTTAGCAACTTTTTCAAGCAATAAAATATTCCTAACTTGTACCAAAGTTTGCCAACAGGCTCACAATAATTCAACATCACAAATGTCCACCCTCAGTTATGACTGAAATGATCCAACAACTCAAGTTTATAAACGTTAGCTGAAAAACAGATGGCTCTTTGGAAACTCGCCAGTGTGACTCATTTTAAACAGTTCTGCAAAGTAGAGTGGATCAAAATTTTTCTACATCCATATGCTATTAGTCATTACAAGTGCTTCATAGCAGTTGTCGCCACAACGGTTGGATCTGAAACATTTCGCCATTACAGTTGAATCCATCATGAAAAAAAACTAGGGACCTGTGGCAACGCGAAATAATTTGAAGAATTCTTTATTGTTTATTTGTTTTTGTTATTTAGACACTTCAATCATTTCACATTTCCAAGTAATTAGTTATGCAACTAGAAAACTAGAAACATTATAATTTTCTGGCACCAAGTTGGGGAGCCATCAGTGCTGCAGTGACACAGCTCACAGCTTGTCTGGAAGTCACCAACACCATTTGAAAGGGTGCAAGACCGCTGATAATGTGTGGAGTCCTGCAGCACTTGCTGGTGCTCTGAAAGACACTGAGAAGGTTGTGGTAATTTAGTGTGCGCCTCAGCAGAATGAAATCAACTGCAAGAGCACTCAGTCATGCTCAACGAGGCTGTGTTTATTATCAGATGGCAGGCATCACTTTGCACTACAGGCGACAAAGTCTACTCCATATGCAAACACATGGATCGGCATGCAAGGAGAGACATGCATGAACAACTCTATGAACACAACAACGATTTAACATCTTATTTTTGTTGCACTTTGTTTACTTCTACTATAATTTGTCCAAAATCAAAATACTTGCTCACATCTTCACAGATATTCAAAAAGACGTTGAGCTCTTTAGGGTTTCCACATCTGCTTGGTTGTTTACATGGATAGATCGGTTGCTGTGTGCTTTAGCGTAGCAGCTATCGGACTATTCTGGGACTAAACTGTCCCACAAATTCATTATTGATCATGCAGGGTCACTGAGTCTGCATTCAATTGCGCTACAATAAAAGGCATTTAAAAAACATAAACACATGAATGGATTCAGCTCAGCATGCTTGCCCTCCCATTAGGGCATCCACGGACTTCAAAGCATCGTCATGGATACACTCACATACATTCACACAGTGCAAAGCTAATTAAATTAGCGTTCCTTCCAAACAGCCGCTTCTTTTAATTACTTGTGGCTGCACACTGCAAAGTTTCCGCTGGCTTGCAGAGTGAGAAACTCAGCATGGATTTCATTAACTAATAACTGTCTCATACAAGTCGACCATAATGGAGGACTGAAAAATGAGCGTAGCCTGGCTTTCAAGCTTCTACACAATGTGGTTGAAGAGATATATGGTGTCCAAGACAGCAAACTAATTCACAATTCCTCCTGAGCCACATTATCAAAACACAGTTTGTTACCACAATGGAGGCGGCAAGGCTTTTTAGCAAGCTGGGGTTTGTGTTAATAGATCATAGAATGAGTAGATACGACAAATAAAACAGCAAAAGTAGATAGAGGCTGGCAGAGATAAGATGGGCAAAAAAAATCATCTTTTTTTTTTTTTAAAATCAAGCCTTGTATCTTGAGCCAGTCAAATCTCAGACACAAACAGGTTCTGTGCGATAAGTCAGAGCGAATGATTACAGTAGAACAGCCTGCGATGATGGTTACACTGATGGAAATTATCGATTCCTCTACTTCCCATGTCAGGACCAGCAACACCCGTACTTAGTGAAAGCCGAGAGTTTAACAGGAGAAGACGTGCCACTTAAGGGTTCCTAATTAGAAATCTATATGGGATTTATGCAGTTTAGAAAATCTGTTCTACAATGGGTTCCCACATGAAAAGCCACCGTTCATGTTTTTTAAAGATAAATTGTATCATCATTTTTATTTTTTGGGCAGAAAGTCCCAAACGCAAGCATTCAGTCATATCAGTGTTTCTAAATCACATCATTTTGAATGTTTTAGTAATCTACCTCATTCAGCCTGTCAGACTAATATCAAGTCTAAACAGTTTCTGTAGGACTTGAACGACTCCTAATCATTTGAAGTTGTTGCAAGGTGCCAGCAGGGACTCTTCTGAAACATGGAAGACAGAGCCACACTGTCCACACAAACGTTCTTACCTGCTGCTGTCTTTGCACCTGCTGACCCCATGTAACCAGCATTTCCAAGTGAAATGTTATGAAGTTTTATAATGTATCCAACTACGTAATTCTGAAGTTAACCATAAAAAATAAAGTTTATCGTCCTCTGCTTGTGTTACCCTGCAACCTAGAATGGCTGAGGGTAAAGTGTGTGATGGTCTTCCCTCAACGTGCGATGCTGTGGTATGAGAAAGACGAGACACACACGTTGAGCTTCCTTCACATTCAACTGGAAGATTTATTCTTCTCGTGTGCTTTATAAACACACTTCATATACAACATATTTCAGGTATGGCATACTTCAGGTATCACATACTTCAGTAGAGAATCATTAGCTTCATCTAGCATTATGAATTCCATCAAATGACAAAATTAATGCACAAATAGGTTTTACATCTCTAAACCATATTAACTTTGCAGTTACTGCTTTAAATCCAATACCTTGTTGTCTTTTCTGAGACCTTTTGTATTGAACTATCAAAGCAAAAAAAAAAAAACTAAAATGGTTTTTACCTATTTTAATAGCTTTTACCATTTTTAATCAACACAATAAAATATATTTTAACATTTAAGCATCTTAGCTTTTAACAAAATCCATTACTGCAATAGAACAACAATGTTCTAAATATATGGTTTATCTGGTTTTTCAACAACCCATAAATAAGCATAAAATACAACAAAGAAACCAAAATTCTTTCTCAAAAAGTGCAAAACACAAGTTCAAATGAACTCCGCAGTCCTTCAGCTAGCTCCTCAGCTCGTTCACGCAGATATAGAAGTTCGCTATATTAGCTCCAATTAGCCTTCAGAACAAGTTCGGTTTTCGCACACAACAATCACAAAACGAACTACGTGACTCATTAGTTGACATTCGATTTAAGAGCCTTTACGACTCTACCAGAGAACATGTACATATGCATAAAAGCCCATTTCTACTGACCTGTGGTATGAGAAAGACGAGACACACACGTTCAGCTTCCTTCACATTCAACCGGAAGATTTATTCTTCTTGTGTGCTTAATCTTCTCTATGCCACCAACGCGACATTGCCCCTAGTGGTTGTGTGTGGAATTGCATGGGCCAACCGAAACAACACTAAAGAACTCACTACAACACAAAATGAAAAATTATGTTGGGGTGCCCCTTTTCCTAATCACCGTCCTCATTTACCAATAACCCGTTTTTCACCCCTCTACACTTGTCCAAGATGCAGTTATAGAAGTCATATGTCTAGGAGGGAAATCCTGACAAACATTAACCAACTCATTTTTTACAGTTCTGTTCCCAGACCAGAACTGAAATATAACCCCTCCCTTAGGGTCTGTCCAGGAGTCTCCTTCGGCATTAAACATTTCATGGAAAGCATGAAGATGGCAGAATAACCTCACCTGACTTATTTTGATTTGGAAATACAGTGTCTCTACTTTGATTCCCTCCCACAAAATGGAGCTCCTCAACCTAATCGCAAGGATGACCCTAATCATTCTACAGAGGATGCTCAACTTTAGCCACCTGTGTCAGAGATCTTGTCCTATTGGTCATGGTGTATGATTTATTAATATAAGTGAGGATGGACCAGTGATTAACAAAATGCTTCTAACCTCCTGGTGTGGTCTATTATGCATCTTCCAAATGTACAGTGACCCTAAAATATACAGCCAAAGTAGTTACAAAAAGCGAGTGTGACCATCCCACAGCTTTGATTTAAGTCACATAAAAAGTGTGTGCTAAATTGAAAAAGTGTCTATGAGGCCACCAAAAACCCAACTATATTACATCAGTTCTGTTAAGACGAATGGCCCAAAATTGCAGCCAACTATTCGAAGACATAGAGAGGGACTTCAAATGTTCACCCAACTCAGTGTAAAAGCAACTCTGCTAAATATTAAGGGGGTGTACGTACAAAAACAAATGCTTTCATTATTCTGGCAATTAGAAAATCAGTAACTTTGGTTAAAACCTAAAACAGAAAGGGTTAAGACTGTTTTGGCATTTACAATCTCTGTAAATATCTAATTTCAACTATTTATATATGGAAATCTGACTGCAGTACATGGTGTACTTCACTTCTTCCAAAAATGTTGATTGGATATGAAAGTATGCAATCCATAAGTCTTTTTTATACATCAATAAACTGTATTTGCATATACAGTATTCTGAAGAGACCCTGTCAAGTGCCACAGAATGCTCATCAACATGACTCAAACAAGCCCTTGGCCTTATTAGCAAAATATTTTGGCTTTACAGCAGGCTTCATATTTCTTAATACAGTAGCAGTGAGCAAATCCCACATCTGGGAGCCTCCACTCGTCTGCGTTGCTGCTCCATGTTTTAATGTGTTCCTCTGAGAGCCGCTCCTCTCTCTCGTACTCTCTTTGCATCTTTGCCACTGTCAGTCCATCTCTGTTTGCAGGAAGAGGAGAATGTGATTGCCATGGTAACCAAGCCCATACTTCCACTGACATGGACACTGCTAGGTGGAAACCAGTGAAAACATGTCCACACATCCACAGAGCCCAGGGAGCACTGCAGGCCAGAGATCAGACTGGACAAACAGTTCACTGTCCACCATCTCCTCCTAGATAAATAAGTAAAAAGTATATTTTTATTGATATTTACCAAAAAATCCTGGGGCAAAATAAATTCTAAAAGTTGCCTTCTTACTTTTTTCCCCGTACCACCACGCAGTAAAACGTGATTTGTCTAAGTTCTTGGGAATTAGAGATGCTTGTTATTTTTTCTTACTTTTATTTATTTTTTTTTTGTGGTGCTAACAGACAGATTCTAAAACAGACACAATGGGGAGAATAGATATTGAGTATGTCCACATTTTTTTGTTTTGTTTCATTCTACTGTAAACATAGCACTACTGTGTGTACTGACATGAAATTCTACTCAGGTATTAAATGACAACCCAAGTAATCTAACATACAAATAGTCAGAAGAAATCACCCTACAACTATAGGCCCATAAGTTATGAGTTTACAGAATAAAATGTTTGTGTTCAGTATGTATTTCCCATATGAAATGGGAGCTCATGTGAAGTGTTTAGGCCTCATCATGGTTGATCTCATACTCATAATTCAAAGATTTTAAACTCCATCCTTGTTGTCACAGTTTACATGCTGAGAAGTCTTTAATTAGTTTTCCTTCGGGGGGCATTTGGGGCTCCTGTTTTTGATTGAATTGGCCTGCTATCTGAGACAATCTGTAGTTGTTGTTTCTTTTGCCCAAAGCAGCACAACACTCAAAAAGAAATTCATTTCAGAGGTTCTGTGTGATTGCACTGATCCAAAAGGCATGTTGGTTGATTTTCCATCAAGCCCTCACTGGCTCTCCTGCCTGTCGTCTCTGGGATGGTTATGTTTTCTTGATTGCAAACGCTCTAACTCCTTTGGCTGGAAGCATCACCCCAGCTTGGGAGAGGTGATGCTACTGAAATGGCAGAGATATACCTCTATGCATCCAGACATATGGTATTTTCAGACAGATGCACTGTCTGCCTGGCATTTAACAGAACAGTTGATGGACACTAATAAGGGCTTGGCTGCTCTACTACTACCCTGAACAGAACCTGTGTCAGCAGGAGTGATCAGCTGTGTGATCAAGTGTGCCTGACAACATGCCTGATTGATTGCAGTGTGGTTACACACCTGCTTAATTATGAAAGTCATGGCTCACATGGACTTCACATCTTCAGTTTCATTCAAACTGAAAAATAAATCTTACAATAACTTGTTGAAACATACAATGTTTCTGTAAGTGTGGACCCCAAAACTGATTCTGACTATTGCTGATTAAAGTGCACAGACTTTACAAATTAAATTAAACAAAAATGTAATAAAGAAAAGTTCAACAACTATGATATCACCACCTTTATTAAAGAAACAAATATGTCTATATAAAATAAATAAATAAATTTAAATACAAGCAATTAAAAATAAAGGAAATCACAAATATAAGTCATGGATGTGACTGCTGTTGTATAATTTTTAATAATAAAAGTTACTTTGATTCCTGGAAATTATTTTAAGGACTCGCACCTTATGCTTCATAACCTGCATATGGGTCTGACTCAAATTAGGAACCACAATTCAAGGATTTTACAAAAAGAGAAGTCTTTCATCTGTTTGAGTAAAATTAATCTCTATTTCAAAAGGGAAAACAGATCCCCCCTTTTTTCAACTCACTTTTTTTATTATTGTAAGTATTCAGCCAAATTGCAAACAACAGAAGTAACGTTATATAGCAGCTCTGGAAGATCATTTAGGATTGCACCACCAGAATTACAGCTTATTTCTGCCATTAGTTTCAGTAGTAAACTGCCACCACATGTGCAGCTTGGTCCTTGTGGTGCTTTCCACTGCAATGAAATGTTTCTTGCAGTTTGTCGTTTCATATTTTCACCATGTAAAGTGCTTTGAATTGCCCTGTTGCTGAAATGTGCTACTCAAATGAACTTGACTTCAAGATTTCGCAATTAGGAGTAATAAAATTAAGCTTTACACAAGAAGAAGTAAATATAAAGTAAATGGTGTCTTTTTAATCAACTTTTTTTTATAGATATGGTCATAATTATTACTATCTGTTAATTAAATGCAATCAGTTAGTATCACATGGGTTCTTCTTTTCCGCTATATCCCCACTGAAGCAGAAAGGATTATTTTATTTTCCCCATAACTACAAACTCTATCAAAGAAAGTTTCCTATGGTTGCATCTTCACTGGATTATATACAGCCAGAATGGCCAAGACTGAAAGGCAACAGCTATTTCATTTCTCTAATATATGCATAGGATGAATTGCATTTTAATACATTTGTGTTGCTGAGCATCACTGGTTAACAATTTTGTCACAATAATTAGAACTACAATTTTAATCTAGTAAACAATCTAGTGTATTTTACAAGGCTGATTTATTTACAGTTGTAATTTACTTTCACTGAAGGTGGTGCCCCAATTCACATTTAAATTATTTTGATAATTTTACTTATTTATTAAAAAGCCAAAATTATAATTAATCACTTACGAGGAGGATAGGAATATCCCAGTAATCCTAAAACATCTATTATTGAGGCCGAGAGATATGTAGTCATGTAATAACAGAAATCATAATGAAAGATTGAAAAGATGAAACAGCATCAACAAACCCTCTAAGAAAGCGCAGCTCAAAGGAAAGCTACAACTAAACTTGTTTCAGTTTATTTGGCTACACATTATGTAGATTACACTGGTTAAATATTCTCCCATACGATCATATTTAATGTTTATCAGTAGGATCATAGCGAGCAAAGGTGTAGCAAACTGTTACACCACATCTTTACAGTGACAACAACCTCTTACTCCTTTCTGAAAGTTTGCAGATGGCATGGTTTGATCACATTTGTGAAACAGCTAATAAACAACTATACAGCTCAGAAAGAAGAGAGAAGAGATCATTTAATCAAAATTATTTTAGCATAAGTTGGCATTGAAATGAACTTTGCAAATCCAATTTAAACTACAAAAATACCTGAATGCTTATCTTTTATTTTTTGATGCCAGCGAGCCAGTGATAATCCAATTTCCTGAATGCTGCTGTCACAAAATACGCACCATAAAGGTTAGTATTTCTGAAATAAGACTCCTTACAGTAAATTTTAAATAGAAAATAACCCCAGCAGCTTACTTATTAGGGACACATCTTTATTGCTTGTTAACAAAAAGAGAAACAGCCAATCACAGGGCACCAACTAAATGCAATTAGCCCTCTGGATGTGACAAAGGCGAGTTGCTGAAGTTCAAAGAAAAAGAAAAATAGCTGTTAGCGCCACATCTCTGACTCAAATTGCTTTTTATTTTACCTTTTTGATGAAACACGTCCTAATGGGAATAACAAATACTGTCAACTCCTTCATTAAATACAACACTTTATAGGGTTGGAAGGGTTTTCCTCTGCTAACTGCATAGCCGATTATTTCCAAGATTTAAAATCACATTTAAATTCTTTGTCATCAACTCCAAGAAGTAATCATGTTGAATGAAATATTGCCAATTACAACATAACGGTCAAGGTGCTGTGTGATGAGTAATGAGTGTTTTCTCTTAATGAAAAGAACAGCAAGTGCTTTCATGTTGAAGTGTCTTTCTAATGCTGTAGCTAGCTAGACAGTGAGAGAAACAACCTAATTTAGTCTAAAACAGTCTTCAGTTTGAAAGAAAGTCAACATTAAACAACGACAGCCAACATGAACACCTTTACACCAGAGAAATTATTAATGTAATGGAACTTCCATCTTTAAAACCAGCATTACAGTTGGTGTAAACATGAACTTAATACTGTATTTACAGTTCAGGCTGGTGGTGATTTAGGAGAGGGAGCGTATTATGTGCTTTCCAGGCCCATAGTGTCATTTTATAACACAATCAAGTAACTTTGCTGTATATAAAAAGAAATTTGACTTCATAATTTGATGCCGTGGAATTTGCCTCTGTCTCTTTAAGAATATCCAGCTCTTTCTGACAGTCTGTCTTCAGCACGTAGACACAACAGTGCTTCACTGTTATGCCATTTAAAACCGTCCTTAGGAGTGTTGGACTGAGAAGCAGATTGTATAATTGGCTCAGAAGACGCCCAGTTCTACCAGGTGTTTGGTAGTGGCTGCTATAGTGGCTGCTACTGCTAGTCTGGTGGAGCTTAGTGTGGGAGTCACGAAAGGTCGGCCAATTTGTGGAAATAGGCAGCACTTTGTGAGACCAAGAATTTAGACACCCCCCCAAATGGCTGCCACGGGTGACTCAAGGATTTCTCAAACATGAATGAAGGAAACAAAACAACACTACATTGGTTTTGATGAGGGAATACCATTATGGCATAATATAAAGCTCAAAAGTTGATTTTACATAATACGCCTTGTTATAGCGTTATATCAGTCTGATGTTATTTTATTTAATAGCATGAGGAATATCTCACATCATGGAGGATACTATAGAGTCATTATAGTCAGAAACCTATGACAAATGTTTCTGAGTTTTTTGTAGAATCCATGCCATAAAAAATGAAGATCTTTCTGAGTGCAAAAGTAGCACCTACCCTGATCTAATAGGATGTGCCTGATAATTTGGTCTGTGAGCATATCATATAAGTTTACATTTCTTTGCTAATGATCAGAATCTGAGATTCCTGTTTGAAAACTCATGCTGTTTTCAAACTACAGTTGGTAAAAAATGTAAGCAGCATGATAAAAACCCTCACTGTTTCTCTACACCTGTAGAGTGATGTTTTGATGTTTCAAGATTCGACCTCCAACCACCTCACCAACAAACTGATTTGCAGGAGCTGCTGGCAGCAGCTAAAAATGGACAAGCCCACACTTCCTCAGCCACAGTGGAGTAACAGGCTCACTTCATCCAGTGATAACAGCAACTTCAAACTTCACTCACTACACACACAGTGCAGTGTCAATGGCATCATTATTTAAAGCTGCTCACAGAGAGCTAGAAGTGAGCCGCTAACAAGATCCTACTGTCCATAACCGCAATACGGCCATCACTAAAGGAAAACCGCACGCAGAGACACTCCTGCTCTTTAGTTTAATGTATAGTAGGGCACTCCTGGAAAAGTTTTCTTAATAATTTGAAATGTTACTTTTTATTGCCCTCAAATATGTTTGCTTGTACAGCCCATACTTCACACACATGGGCTTTTTTATTTTATTCTTTCTCTTACAAGTTCCCTGCTGTCAGCTCTCTTCAATCTATGATTTTCTTTCTACCCTATAGAAAGAAGCCAAGCAGCACATTAGTCAAGTATTGTCGGTTTTAAATTAGAAATGGTACAGACACAATAATATATTTTAACTTCTAGGGCTGCTACATTTTTTCTTGCCAATAAACGACATATTCAACTGTTTGAAAATGTCTCTCATTACAAAAAATACATAAGTATTTGATAAAAAGTAAACCAGCGTGTTTCCTTATTATACTCATGCTGTTTTAAACTACAGTTGGTAAACTGCTCCTTTTATGTTTTAATATGGCAGTTCTCATCCCTGACTGTTCTCAGATTCATGTTTGTCTTTTTGTTTAACAAGTGACAAACATTAATCTAACATCAAACAAACTGGAATCCATTTTAATAGCATCTTTAAACTCTGTCTTACTGCTTCCTCAAAGAGTTCCTATTTCTTTAGATCAATAACAGACAGTGGGCAGCTCAGTGGGTAAAATGCAAAAAACTAATCCTAATAGAAGTATTTATTCACAAAATGTTGGCCTGTTAATTTTGAAAATTGCAGTTTATAGGTAAAAATTCAAATTTTCTGAAAATTTGAATACTAAATAAAAGCAATAGAAAATGATTTTAATGGAGAAATATTATGGAGAAGGCTGCAGACTTATTAATCAGCAGTCATTAGATCACAATAGATCACTGCAGCTTGTGTTCAAATTGTTGTGCTCAACCATAATATTGTAAAATTGAGTGGAAGGAAAAGTGTGGTGGAAAAATATGCACAAGCCACAGAAATAACCACAGCTGGTAAAGCTTTGTAAAGCAAAGACTATCCAATCCTCACAAGACATCCACTGCACCCAGACATAGCCAGTACATGGGCTATAACTGATGCATTCCTCATGTGAAGCCACTGATGAACAGGAGACAAGATCTGTGGTGTTGTAATTGGGGAGGAAAAAGAAGAAAAAGGCAGAACAGCAGTTGCATTCTATTTCCAACATTCATGTTTAGACACTGCTTAAAAGGTGTGAGTTGCATTATTATATTTCAGACATGCAACTTTCTATTTTCTTCTGCAAGTGAAAAAATATAGTACACATTATTCTGAAAAATGTCCTGGTTCTGCTGCAGAGCAGCAGTTAAAATTTTGCCTGTGCCACAACAATACCCCTCGCATTTTAGATAAGGACATTTATTAAAAAAAACACGCCAGACTGAAGCACAAAATTAAATTTCAACTGGCTCGCAAATTATTTTGTGCCCATGTAGAGTTCAGCTCTGATGTGTAAAAGACGAATTTAGTTACTTCTAAATCTAAAAGTTTGCCTCTTACTAGAATTAGCAAAAACAGATGCACACACTGAAACGTTTTTCATCTTGTTAGGATGACTGATTATCATCTCAGAGTCTTGATAAAAAGAACCCACACTATCATAGCTGGTTCAATTCCCATAATTCCCTGACAACTGAATCCATCTACTTTCACTTTAATTTTTTTCCTTTATATTCAGACTGCAGCCCGTCTATTTTTCCTAGGTTGTCAGATATAAGTAGGGCACTGAATGTTATCTGCCTAAGATGTCTTCACTCTCCATCACTGTCTCCTGTGCTCTATGTGCCTCTTATTTCTGGCATCCATCTTTCTCCCTGCCACGTATTATCTACACATCTCTCTCCCTCTAATGTCTTTTTACTCCATCAGCATCTGCGACCATATTTCTTACTCTCTCTTCTCATCTCACATCTATGCTTCATATTTGTTTTTCACTTCTCTTATTTCAACTTTAGCTGTTTCTTTCTCAGAGCTTCTGATCAGTGGGTCCAATCTCTGTTTGTGGCCTTACTAGCATCACCTTTTTCCACTTTGCTTTCTCTTTCTGATAAAATGTATGTTTCTGCCACCACTGGCAGTCTGTTTCGATCCCACCTTCTCTTTCAACCTCCTCACCTCCATTTCTTACGCTCTCTGTACAACACTACGGACAGCCCTTGCTGTGCCTCCGCCTTTGCAGACAAAGAAAAAGTGGTACTGAAGAGATGCCTGTCTGCTGAGGAAAGCAGAACACGCTACAGGCACTTTAAATTATTTCAAAGGGCGAGGCAACAAAAATAAAATAAAAAGTCAAACACAGCATGGGTAAGCACCACAGCCTGACACATGCAGACAGCGCTGTAAGGGGAAAATAGGTGCTCACAACCAAAAATGTTTGACATCTCTGCATGTTTGCCCATTAGGCTTCCTGGTAACAAATTTAAATAGTGGCTTGAAAGTGGTTTAAGCTTGCACAGACAAGTTTTCAGTGTGCATTAAAGCCAATCAGAAAAGAGTAATAAAGAAGACTTAAAATTAAGCTTAATATTTAGACAACCTGTGATGCCTTCTTGGTTTCTGGTAAGAAACGTGAAGCTTTTCACTTCAAAAGTTTTGGTTTTTGCTTTGCAGCCTCAGGGCGATTACCCCCAGGACATGCAACAATCAAGTTTTTGCACAAAACAGACCTTGCCTGGTCTTTGCTTTGTGTGCCCCACACCACCTTAAGGGTTGCAGCAGGCGCATTCATCAGCCAGTCAACAACTTTGAACTCGTTGCTTCAACCTTACCCTCATTTCCCCCCTAAAAAAGATTCTGTTTGAGAAAGCTGCCTATAGTGCTGAGAAGCCGAGCTATTTTCCACCTGCTCTCCATCTAATTAGAGTCAATGCTCAATTCCTCTTCTCCTTAACGTGGCGCTCACTCTCTTCCCACCCACCATCAAAGCTCTGAGCACAATTAGGCGTGCAAAGCGAAGCAAGGAGAAAAAAAGAAGGGAAAAAATAAAAGGCTAGTGGAATCTTTGAAGTGCAAAGTGAGATGGGGCAGGTAACTCTCTTGTGGGAGATTAGTTCGGTTTGCAGCACTGCTGGCGAATGAGGAACCTGTACTCTGCACTGGTCGTAACAACTTTCATTATGATGTTTGATGGTAAACTATATGCATAATTAAAGGTTGAAAATACAGGTTGGATTTTCAAAGATGCGGAATCACAAAAGCAAAAAATCTACACTCTGAACACTTGTGTACTCTGAACTAACCCTAAAACTTTTCATCTACATTCTGTTCTGTTGTCTTCTTCAAATGGCCTGCTAGATGTAGTTGAAACCAGATATTTGCATACAATGCATAATTGTATGGAATTAAATTAGACCAAACATAACCTCAGTTAGGATAACCACAACTATCTGGCAAATAACCAAAACATCACACCTGTGCCAGGTTGTTCTTCTTCCGTTTGAAAATCTCCTGTTTCCCCCCCTACATATAATAATTGGCAGGATAAGCATTTCAATTTTATTTTCATTAGACCACAGGAAACGTTTCAAAATATTAAAGTTGTTGTCCCTAGGTGCATTGGCAAACTATAATCTAGCTTTTCATGTTGCTTTTGCAGCAATTTATTCTTCCTCGCTGAGGACAGCATTCATTTCACTGTTGATAATGGCACTCTCTTAGCAACTTCAACAAGCATCTTTTGGAGTTGAGTCACATATTTTGCACCAAAACACATTCATCTCTTGAACACAGATTCCATCTCCTTCCTGAACAGTAAAATGGTTGGAGGTTCCCACTGATGTTTGTACTTGAATGCTTCTTTTTTTTTTCTCCAGATGATGAATATCGGACTTTCAGGCATTTGGAAATGTTACCCAAAGATAAACCAGACTTGTGGAGGTCCACAACTCTAATTCTACTTTCTTAGCTGTGCTGTTTAGGTGCACCTTCATTTAACTCAAACAATGTTACCTTCAAGTTTACAAAGCGATTAAATCATAATCTGTGATATGCCAAACTGTTTAAAGTCATAGTAATCTCAGTAATGTAAACTTCAGGATATGAAGTCACATTAAATAAATATATATTCTATTCTGGCTACTGGCAAAGAAATATTGTGGTCTTCTGAATTTTTCTTCATGGTACTTGCTGTGCACTTTCCTAAACCTTAGCAAGTTTAGACAACCGTAAGCCAGACGACCAGAGTCTGGACCTGGACTCTGCATGATTCAGATGTGTTTCTGCTCCAACATAGAAGATACAAACCACTGAATTAAGTTTGATTTTATCTAATTAATTTACTAAATTAAGTTGTGTTGAACCCAGAAAACTTTAGAAAACCGACCTTTGAAGACTGATTTTAGACAACACAAAATGACTGTAAAGTACCTTGAAAGTTCCAGGAAAATATAATTTCATAAGCGACCTAAAAGTTCCTCAGATTCTTAAGTAGTCATATTACCCAGAACGTACAAAGAAAGTATAATAACAGTCTCAAAAAATGCTAATAAAGTTCTGAGAAAGCACTTTCCTTATACTGGGATACTCATAATTCACAAGTCACCAAATGATACAGCTTGGTTCCCACAAGTACCTCAAAGTAACCTGAAGATTCCCGCCAGTAAAATCTACCCTTAGGCATCCTCAAATCCAGTGCCCTGAAACTTTTAGGTGTGTCCCTCGTCTAAGACGCCTCAACCAAATTGGTTAACTACCTCCTCAGTATGCAGACAAGTTGTCAGAGTCCTGCTCATTATTTGACTCAGGTGTGTTGAAGCAGAGGCACATGTAAAACCCGGAGGACACTGGCCTTCAAGGCCCAGATTTGTGGATCCCCGCTATAAGGTATTGGGGAAGTACAAGTACAAAATCCCCTAATCTAAAGTAATTTGCCTTTAATTTTCTCAAAGTGAACCTTTAAGTATAGAGAAAGTACCCTGGAATTTCCAGGAATAAGTCCCCTGCACAATTCACAGAAAACTGTCCTGTATGTTCCAGGGAAAGGTATTCAGTGCAAAGCAGGACAAAGTAGCTTGCCAGTATAAGATCCAATATATCTTGGAAGATTCCGGAAAAGTACCGAGTTAGTCAAATTAAAATGCTGGTGAAGAACTAGGAAATTATGGGGCTGTGTAAATCTGTCCAACTAACACTTTTTTTTGTTATTTCAGAGAGGCCATCTGAATCAGCGATGACAAAAAGTGATCTCAAAATGTTTATGAGTGGTTTCATTAAATAAGACTCCTCTTCACCCAACCTTTAAATTTAAATCTGTTCCAGGTTATCAACACTGTTCATGTTCAGAGTGCCATCTGCACATGTCGAGGGGGTAATGAGGGCAGAGACAACCAGGAGACAGCTGGCTGTACAACACACTGAAAGATCTCTTCAGCTGCTCTAGTGCTCTTTAAAATGACAGGTCCATTTCAATTCTTCTGCTTTACAGTCGACTTGTTTCAGTCACACATAGCTCTCTCAGGAAGAGTGAACTCCACAGGCTTCTCTCTGGTTGGTGGTCATTGCAGAGGAACTAATAGAAGTCGATGACCCCGCAGAGAATGAGTGTAAGAGGAAGGGGGAAACTGATAAGTGTGAGGCAAGGACAAGATCAAAAGAACCTGTAGCAGTTTCATTTCAGTGGTGAGAGGAGGAGAGGAGGGAAAATATTGTTTTACTTTTATCCAAGTAGCTTATGAGTCCACTCATTCAACCGAGTGGTTATAATGAAAACATAAAAATGCTTGTGTAAAGGCAGACATGATGCGACAAGTAATCAAAGAGTTGAAGAAGCATCCACACCCGTAGAGTGGCACTCTATAGGCGAAAGAGATGCATGTCTATCTGGCTGCTTTGAGATAAATAAGGTAATAAAAGAACAAATTGTTTACAGGAAAATATGAACAAACACGCTAGTTTACATCATTCAGGACTCCTCCATTTGGTTGTAAATAGAGAAAACAGTCAGACATGAAACACCACTTCTGAGTCCTCTGAGAGAAAGAATGTCTCATATTAAGTCAACGTAAAAAATGAGCAGGCATAAACTTGGGGATTTGAGAGAATTATGAAATTAACAACCACAAGCTTATCTTCTGCCTTGTTAAAGGGATTCTTACCTGAACATTTTTATTTTTTTTGTCACTTCATGACCACAAACTTTAACACATTTCATAGGGACAGGCCAGCATAAAGTAGAGCATAATTGTGAAGTGGAAGTTTTTAAAGTGTAAACCATGTGCTGATGTATTCAGCCCCTTGAGCTGGGCATGCACTGCACAATATTTCCAGTCATTGTATTCAGCTCCAGCTCAGTCATGGTTTCACACTGTACAACCCGAAGCTCAGATGTGACCTGACTGCTCACACTGTACGTGTGTATTCAACACATCGGACTGCTGAATCTGGAACTGCAAAGAGGAAAAATTTGGAAGAGAAGAAGATACTCGAGAAGAAGAGGATGCACAACAAGAACAAATGTGCTTCCGTGGGAATCCTTGCCGTTCTGTGTAGGTGAAAGAGGGATAGCTTCACTTCTGCTGATCAGAAGCTGGTTGCGGTAGTTTTCTATTACCTCCTGTATGCTCCATGATGCACAACACACAATTAAATTAAAACTGAACCAAGACCCAATAATTGAAACACAAGCAGAAAATCATCTCAAAGTGGGTCAAAAATTGCACAGTGTATGTTATTTAGGACATTATTATTCAGTTAATTTTTTTGGGTACATCAAAAATGCTAGTGATCTTGAACACACTGTCCCCATGGCGAAACGTGGATGTGGTAGCATCATGCTGTGAGATGCTTTCACTCTGTAGGAAAAAGGAAGATATTCCGAGAATGGAAAGATGGATGTAAACAAACAAAAATCCTGGAAAAATAAAACATCAGAAGCTGGAACAAGCAACACTCTTCAGATTTTTTGTTGTACAAAACTTATTTGAAAACCATGCAGAATTTTTTACCAGTTCACTGTTATGTACTTGTTTATGTTAGTCTATTACATACAAAAAATAAAAATCTTTATGTTGTAATGTTACCAAGTGTGGAAGAATATACACACTTGGTTATTTTGGTTATTATGGTTTGGTTATTTCATAAATAACCAAACAAACAAAAACAGCTTAGCAAAAACAAACTATTATGATGAAGTCCCTTTTGCAACCTTGATGTAATTTTTTAATTTACTAATATTGGAAAAGCTATGACTGGTTTTATTGTTGTTACAACCAACAATAAGATAAGGCTGGAACCTGTAACTTAAGAACAATGATCTAGCTACTTTACTCTGCCTTTTGCTCATCTAATCGTCATTCAAAGTGTGGAAATTTCTAGTTTATGATCCATTGCATTGTTAGAGTACATGATGATGACTTTGTAGCCTACATAAAATTATAGAGCATAGTCATTAACTAGTGAGCATTTGGCAGCAACAGAACAATAAAGTTACAGCTCATTTTATTTGCCATGACTTTGATTTTACTGTATTATATTAAGTGCTAGCACAAAACAAAGCGGAGATTAAAACATGCTTTGGAGAATTGTACTTTGGAGTCTGATTTAAAAAAATATATATATCAAAATGTAAATGTAAAAATATATAAAAAAAAAAAATCAAAAATCCTTAAAAAAACAAACAAAAGACAACTGTGGTCATCACAGTAATAAATTCTATTTACTATTTAAGCTTTTTGTAGGAAAAGAAAAAAAAAATTGACCACTTACACACCTACAAAAGCAGCAGGTGCTGAGCAAAAAAATAATCAGAATGAGCTTTAAATTACAGCAGAGACAAGCAGAGAAATTAAACACAGCTTAAAGCATTCTGCTACTCCTAACTTTTCTGTCTAGTGTTCATGCAGATAAATGTACCCCAAATAACAGAACAGTTTTTATTTTTCATTTACACCAGTGATTTTTTTTCTTTCAGTGTAAAGGAAAGAAGGGTACAGCTCTATGTTCTTAGACATAGTGCTGTACCCTCAAGTGTTGTAACAGTTGATTGAAAACAGAAGCTTTTTCTGAAAGTGGACATTTTCTCTGACTTCTTAAAAAATTTGAATATTACACACAAAGTGAAATAATTCAAGCCCTTATTTTTTGTAGTGTTTCAAGATTGTACCTCACAAATAATGAAGATTCAAAATTCAATGTCTCAAAACATAAGAGGCCAGTGTCTCTGCTCAGCTGTAATAGAAGCCCAGGTGGTTTTGTTAGCTACCTTCAGGTCATCTGCATTGGTGGGTCTGGTCTCTTCATCGTTCTCTTGACAATTCTTCATAGATTTTCCATGGGGTTAAGGTCAGGCCGCTTTGCTGGCTAATCAAGCACAGTAACACCAGGGTCACTGAACCAGCTTTTGGTAGCTTAGGTAGTGTGAACTGGTGCCAAGTCCTGCTAGAAAATAAAATGAGCATCTCCATAAAGCTTATCAGCAGAACAAAACAAGGAGTGCTCGCCTGTCCAAAGTCACTCATCACTGACTGCAGAAACCTCACAGTGGACCTCAAGCAACATGCAATTTGTGCTTCTCCACTCTTCCTTCAGAATCTGGAATTATGATTTACAAATTAAATGCAAACTTTACATTCCTCTTTGTGGAGCATAAGAGTCAGTTTTATATGTTTCATACATGGTGTCAATATGTTAAAAGACTGAAGTTTAACTGTCATGAATTATCTTATACACCATAAAAAAAAAAGAAAGCAACTGAATAGTATGAATGCATAAAAATATGTAGAATTTAAATTATGTATTTGGATGCAAGATGGAGAATGCAACACTGCTTTGAAGCAGACCAAACGAACAGCTCAGTGGATCCTCATTTCAGCAGTACTGCTAAGAAACTTGGATTGTGGCTGAAATGCTGTACAGCCTGAGGAAATCTGGCGAGACACACATAGGAAGGCCGAGTTGGCTCAGAGTTTCAGCGCCGAAGCGTCTACCTTTGGGAAAGCAGAAATAATGACTAAGCTCTGTTGCATGTGATCTAAAATACATTAAACTAGTAAACACTGACGAACGTTTAGTTAACTTATTCAGCAAGAGTGAGAATGCTGACAAACAGAGAAGAATAACACAGCATGAACTTTATTTTGACTCATAGGGACTTAAATTGTATAAGAGCAAACATTTGCTAATAAACATTGTGGGTCTGGTCAAGTTCCTAAATGTCTCTCTTTTTAGTTACATCTCGCAAAGACTAGGAATGAAAACAAAAAAATAAACATAGAGTTTACCCCGCATGATTTTCTGTTACACTGCATACGATTTCAGCTTGGTACAAAAAAAAAAAAAAAAACATGCGACAGTAATTTGGATGTAAAAGTTAAAAATCAAAATATGCTTATTTCATTAAGCCCAGCAGCTCAAGACAGCTTGTTTTCTCTGGTTCACAAACAGGAACTAGGGCTCGCTGCACTGTTATGAAATGCTGACACAAGCAACATTTTCACCAACTCGTTAATTAAAACTCCAAGTTATAATCATTTGAAATGCCATCACTGGAAAAGGCTCAGAGAAATAAAATCAAACAGAAATTAAATGAACAAACTATCACGCTAACATTCCATCCACAATTTTATATACCTGTAGTTTAATAATAATTACTATTATTAAACATATAGAAGTAATAATACAGATTATTATTATTATTATTATTATTATTATTATTATTATTATTATTATTATTATTATTATTGTAGTTCTTCTGTGAAAGGAAAAAAAAAACTTGCTTCAGAAGATGATTCTATAAAGTGGCAGGGGAACTGATACAAATGCATATGAAACATTTCTAACATTTTTATTTGTATTTAAAAAGAGACATTCACCATGGTGTCCTGGGGCCTTTTTGCATGCACTTCTCCCCAAGCACAGAAAAGTGATGGGTTTATAATTTTCTTCTGTTTTATAATTAAAAATCATGTTATGTTGAACTCCCCCACAAAATCCCTTCCCAAGATACACTGACGTTTGTAGCTGTAAAATAACAAAATGAAAACTGAAGGGATGTGAATACTTTCTGTCAGGAATGATGATTTTGGAGAAATGAATGAACCAACAGGTAAGCGACGACATGCTGTTTTTCTTTTATTCTTCATGGTAAGGCAAACAATGAACAGGTTCGGATTCGGACAGCCACTGGCAAACAGAAAATCCAGACTACTCTGGCAACTGTAACTTACAGGTAGCGAAGACTGTATAGACTTCTCAGACAGCTTAGAGAACCTAGACAAGAATCCCGCGCGCACAAAGGCGCCACTCAAACTTAATAACAGGTGCGGGGAACCAATTAGCGGATACGGAAAACACATGAGGACTAAGTTAACACAGAACACCATAAACTACATGAAGCAAAACAAAGAAAGAAATGCATAGAGCGACTGTGGCTCTGTGGGAAGAGTAGTTGTCTTGTGATCGGAAGGTTGTAGGTTCAATTCCAGCTTCCTCCTGCCGCATGTCGATGTGCCCTTAACCAAGGCACTTAACCAAATTGCCTACCGATCTGCGTATCGGTGTATGAATGTGTGAGCATTTGTGAGTGCGAATGGGTGAATGACACAAGTGTAAAGCGCTTTGAGTGGTCAAAAATGATCGGATAAAGCGCTATATAAGTTCTGTCCATTTACACAGAAAACCTCAAAATTAACTGACATCATGATACTTTTGCAAGAAACTAAAAGTGAAGCAACAAGCTAAGGAAAGACATAGTTGAGGAAAAACCTAAAAAACTACACCATTCAAGTGAAGGATTTGTGGTGAGCACAGGGGAGGCAGAATGAATCAACTCCGTCTCATCGCACTAAATGACAGGGATAGACTGCATTCAAGGATGATTGGGACAGAAAAGGACCTGTCACCATGACTCGGCCGCCTAAACTAACACAAAGCCCCATTAGCCATTTGTTGGTCATGCTGTGATTTGTTCTGTTCAGTGACTAACGACTAACAATGCAGCTGCAGGGTACAACACCAGATTGAAGCTAAAGCGAGTTTCTAAAGACTAGAACAATTTTCTGGTTTGCTGTCACGGCTGCTATTTGTCGTCAATTGAGTCTGAATGACTGGGAACTCTGGGGCAAAGTATAATAAAGCATAGCCATGACGGGAGAAAGTGTTCATAAATCAAAGAAGAAATCAGTTCAGGCATGTATGAAATCTGTGTTTGTACGATGACAAATATTTTCCCAACGTGGATCCAGAGATGTTTACACACCTGCTCCACTGGTCTGTTCAAAGGAGAAACACTGAGCACATCCACAGTGAGACAAAAAGCCACAATTTTATGTTTTTGGCAAAGAACAACATAGTGAATGTTTCATCTGCAAAACCACTAATGCATAGATGACAAGATGATTCCAACACAAAGACAACAAATTAACTGTTTAGGCTTTGAATACATGTGCAGTTAATGACATACCTACAAGTAGATACAGGAAGACTTCATACAGGAGTGCACTGCATTTTATCCACCACTGAATTTAGATCATTTCCTATATTTGAGTGATTGTAGTTTTCCAGCAAAAGGCACCGATGCATATTCAAGGGGAAAAGTTGAAAAATAAATAAATAAACTGTAAGTGTGCCAAAACCACACCTTCATTGGCGTTTTAACCCACAAGTGGACCTGGAATAATCTGTTGAAGAATTAGAAACTAACCAATCAAGGCAGTCTCACAGAGCAACCAGGCTCATTAGTTTTATTTATTTAGACCAAGTTTATCCTAATTAATAACATTGTAAAACATCTACACCACCTCAAAATTGGGTGTCTTCTGTCAATTAAGCATTATATTATGACCCCATAACATGATAAATGTATTGTCTCCTCATCATTGCACCTTAGTGGGAAGGAGCAACTAAACATTTTGGTCAGACTTGATGTAGAAGAAGAAAGACATTTTTATAAAGAGCTATAGTCTATGATATAATTCAACCAGTACATAGAAATGACGAGACCTGCGTACTGTGCATAATCTACGTACATAGTAACTTTCTCTGAGTGTGATTATGCATTTTATTGGAAAAAGGTGTAAAACCTATAATAAAACCAAAATTACAGAGAACCCCAGCAGGTATGAAGAAAAGCAGAGAATGTCAATGTCATAAACTCTGAAAATGAAAACAGCAACAATAATTACAGCGCTGTAATAATAGCTTCAGTGCTGGAAAAGCCTATGAAGGTCAAAGCTCTTAAATGTGGCATTTTCTTGTTATATTTGACTGGAGCTGATTCCTGTTGTATCTTCTTTCCCCTCTTCCTCTCCACCAGGTCACTTCAAACTTCTCGTCCTTTTACATGAGCATCATCGCATTCATTAGACCTCAGCAGGTGGGTAGTATGCGTGTGCAAGTGTGTGTGAGGTGGTAAAGGGAATGCGCTTAGAGCCAGTCATGTGGGAGACCACCCATCCTTATCAAACCGTTTGACACTAATGCCATTAGGAGAGATGTATAGCTATGTGAGTTCATAAAATTAGGGCTGGGGCCAGCAGCTGAGCAAGTGCAGGCACCAAGGCTCATATGCAGCAGCAGTATGATGAGATTAGCCTGGTGCGCTAAGAGCTGACAGGCCTCATCAGTTCACATCAGCAGCAGCAGGATGAACCCGCTGTGAAGGAAACCATACCACCCTTACTGGGCGCGCTCAGTTAGCGTGTCTGCGTACACTGAGCGAGGGTTGCAGCCATCAGGTGAGTACATAAGCAGGAAATAAAAAGCTACACAAGTGTGACTGATGGTGGGCAGAATCAGTCAGTGTTTGTATTCAAACTCGTGAGACATATCAACGATCAACATCACTTGAACTCTGCCTGCAAAAGGCCAGATGTTCCACAGGCTCTAGCGCCAAAGCCATTAAGAGTCGAGCCAAATACACTTGCAAATTGATGTTACTGATGCCGATGCTGATAGGTCAAATTGGCTGTTACAAGTTCCAGCAACAAATGGACGACCTTCCTCGAACGCTGATTGCAGCAGACAGGCACTGGAACGCGTTCTGAGCAGAGCAGACGTTTGGACTGAACTCTGCTCAAGCAGGTTTTTGTTCATTCTGGGGCCGTGTGACCTTGTTCAAGCAAAGCACATTAGCAGTTGTCGAGGGGAGGTAAAGAACTGCTGCTCGCTAAGGCCGAAGCAGGACTATGCATTTTCATGTTCAAGGCCGACGTTGGAGATTGATCCACAGCAGCAGAATTTTAAAAGAATGAAAGCTCAAGGGATTCTTCATAATACCGACAAGCTGCCTGAAATTACACAATCCCGTCCCTTATAATGTACAAGGCCACATGCAGCCATAAATAATCTGAACAGAGAATCTAAATCATTGATCATAATTAATGCTATAGAAAGCTACTTTAAATTATATTAAAGTACATAGACAACAGGTCTCGTAATCTCATAATCAAATTATGCCTTCGGCTTTGATCTAATCACGTCAAAAAAAAAAAAAAAAGGGTTCAGGACAGTTATGATAAAAATAGGATTAGCAACCAAAATAATTACTCAATTACTCATAATCAAGTACATGTACTTTTAATCCTTCTAAATTTGTATTAGAAACCTATTCCCTGGATGTTTTGGGTATCTTTGTAGTTTTTCTTGACCCAGAACCAAACCATTAAACAAATAAATCAAATGCATGTTTCCACTGGTATTTTTAAGATTCATCTTCAATAAGCTCCAAGTCTTCGAGGTTGGAAGTCCTCCATGTCCACACCTTCCTTTCATAAATTCTCTTATCGGGGTCTGCAATTCCAGTCCTTCTGGCTTGATGTCCTTTGCTTCAATACACCTGAGTCAAATAGTCAGGTCTTTAGCAGGACCTTGGACAACTTATCTACATACTGAGAAGGTAACTCAGCCATTTGACTCAAGTCTGTTGGACAATATACATCTTGAGGTTTCAGGACAAGTTTCAAGCTTTTTTTTCCATGTCAGCAAAACAATACAGTACGAAAATCTTTGACACACATTTGTGAGTATGTAAACAGCACAGAGAAATACAGGAATCATCATAGCATTTATATTTTAAAGCCACTGTTGTAGAATGACTATTTTCACCAAATTCATTTTTGAAGTGTTTATGAATACTACAAATTAAAATGCCTAATTTCACTAAGCAAGTTAGCAGCTGGAAGCTGTGCAGATGACTACACCAATTAGCTGAAATGTGAACTAGTAACATTGTGAGAGTAAAGTACAGGGGAAAATACAATACTTTGCCCAAGACTGAACATTGTCTCAATTTTGTCAGTGAAACTCTGAAAAGTTGGACTGTTGTAAAAGTTGAATGTGGTTACAGAGGCTTTATTTTTACTCCTAAGTAGTTTCTTTCCCCTGTGAGTTTCTGTTCTGTCCAACAGATCTCAGACAAATCACAGTACAAGAAAAAGTTCATCCCCGGCTTCAAGTGTCACTGGCTGCTACAGACAAATCAAAGGTATTTATAATGACTTTAGAGAAATCAAAACTTTTAAATTATTACTCCATAAATTTTTGATCACTACATATAAACTGTGACAAAAAGGATTAAATCCTACCAAACAATGGAAGAAAATGAAGGACATTTTTATAATTAAATCTTAGATATGCCAAACCTTAAGATTTTATTTAGTACAAAAAGAGAATACAGTTGTTTTTTTCTTTAGCTATTAATAAAAGGACATCAACGCATAAAGAAGAAAAACAAACTGACAACTCTCACTATGGTCTGTTCAAAATGTTTTATGTGTCTGGATTAGGTTCAATAAGATAAAGAACAATTACTGTTCAAAACTGACAATTTGACAGCACTCAGTGCCTATTAGTTTGACAGTTAGAAGATGAACATGCAAAGAGCCTTTGTTCGCAAAGGTCTCATTAGCTCAGAAACCTTCACTGAACTACCAAAACTGTGTGCCATAGTCTCTTTATTTCCATCAACGGATGTCTGCCTGTACCAGCAAACATTCAGACAAAAAGCACATAATTTTTGTCGACTGTTGAGCTAAAGCTGATTCCGAACTCAATAAATAGTTAAAGTTTACCAGATTTTTGCCTGGGAATTACACCTGGAGAACAGAAACTCACACCAAATAAAAGGACAGAAAGGCATCATTAATTCCACAAAGAGAGAAAAAAGGCCAACACAAACCATCTTTCTAATTACTTTCTTATTAGTCTTCTACAATGATAAAGCCTAGTTGTCTCTATTGCCTCACTGCACATAAGGTTACTCTTGTGTTCAATATGCTTCCTCACAAAGGAGTGAAGAACTAATTGAAACTGTTCTGTGTTACGTAACTACTGCTTGGGCTAAAGGAACTAATACAATCATGACGGACTAGAAATAGAATTAGGTCCTTAACTTTGAGAATTAAGGTCTTCCCAGGAGTAAGGGAGCTGTTTTAGTCTGCAGCTGCTGTTAAGAAGCAAACACATGTGAACAGGGCTGGCTATACCAACTTATTGGTGCACAGCCGTGTGTGTGTGTGTGTGTGTGGGAGGAGTGGCTATAAACCATGGACAACAGAGAAACATTGGACGCATAACCATTCACACACTTTTATACCTAAAGACAATTTAGAGAGTACAAAAAGAGAGGCTAATAGTATTCATTTTGGTCTGGAGTACCCAGAAAGTACCTCAGACCGGGATTCGTAGGCAACTTTGGATTAAGTATATTGCCTTGGGCCACATCGATACGTGACAGGAACAGGATGGACTCAAACCCACTACTCTTGGATTCCAAGATGACTACCCACTCAGACACAATTATTCCCTTCCCTCTTTCCTAGACCGATGGGCAGCAAATGTAGCTTCTCAAAGGTTATTGTACTCCTACCTTACCAAACTCCAGGCTTTGTGCTGGAGTTTGGTGAGCATTTCATTCGAATGCTAATCAAAGGAAATGCATTTTATTAGCTGCTAATGGTTGCTACTATGGAAAAGCAGGGGTGTACTTAGTTTCTTCCACTGGTGTACTGACTTTAAAACAGACATTTCTACCCATATACATGTTTTTTTTCTGCAAAACTGTTTTGGAGCTCTTTTGAAGTGTGGAACAGGTTGACTTCTTTTTCCCAGAAAGTACGACTGCATTACTCGGGTATATATGAAGCTTATCAAATGCCAGGCATATTTTTTTAAGTCATCTCCTTGGAATATCAGAATCAGAAACAATCTCTTTCATCCCCATTTCTCCTCTGCTCTCCATTTGGTCTACATGGTCCTATGAAGTTGAGTCAGGCCTTTCGTATCTCTCCACTCCTCCTCAAACACCCGCTTTCTCCTTCCTAATCCTTCTTCCAGACCCATCTCACTGTCTCTGACAGCGTCTCTTTTTTTTAATAACATCATACTATCGTTTGGCATTCTTGCCCCATCCACCTGCTTCCCTAAGCCCTTTTTCTGATCCATCAATTTCCATCAGCCTGCTGCCAATGATAGCATGAATAATAATGACTTGAGAAGAAATCAGAATGTTGAAAAATAAACCATTTTTGAGCTGACTCAGCTTCCACATCACCGATGGCATTTCTTCTGGCAGAAAGTGTGTAATTTTGAAGCAATATGGGGAAATATTCAGAACAAGAGATTAGAAGGACAGTGAGATATAGAAACAAGAGCATATTTGAATGAATGAGTATTAATTGCCAACAAAAAGTATTAAATGGAACTACAAATCTAGCACAGAGAGTGAGGGACAATGATAATGTTGGTGCCTTTTAGATGGCTTACGGCATTCTATGTTCTTTTCTCCACATAAGTGAATCCTCATCAAAACCAGATGGTGAATACAAAATAATTTCTTACAAGCGAAACCAAACAGTAAAAGTTTTAAATCCCCAATCATAAATATGGATTTAATTTTGCAGCGTCTTGTTTTTGCATAAGTTTCAGTCAGAGTCAGACTCTGCACAGTAACAAGCATCTAGGGTTGCTTCCTGCCTGTTATCTATGCCACTGTGGACCGCAGCGAGCCTTCTGTTCTGATCCAGCCAGATTAGTCGAGATCTTAACACAGATCCTGTCTGATCTATGCTGCACAGTGGTCTCCAAACATTCTCCCGTCAACTTTCTAACGCCAAATCAAAGAGTCGCTCAGACTGAAGTTAAAACTGTCTTCATAAATAATGCAACACAAAGAGTGTGAAGGAATATAAAACCTTAGAAAACATTGCATGTGATTTTAAGGTTAACAAAAACCAATTAGGTGACTTTGATCTTGAAAATACCTCAAGCTTAGTCAGACTCGAAGGTGTTTTTGAAGATCAACTTTCTAGTCTTGCCACAGCTCGTCAACTCAGTTTAGTTCTAAACTTTTATTGGTCTATTTTAGTAAATTAATATGCACCAATCCAAACGATTCTGCTGTAACTATGGTTGTGTGTTTTGGGTTGTTGTGATGCTATAAGGACAACCGCTAGGCCTAATTTCAAGACTTTTGCAGCTTTAACAATTTTTCTCTCCCCAAGATTGGGTTTAGTTCCATAACTATTTCCAACAAATAGTTCTTCTGAACAAAAAGAATTGCCAAAGCGTAATACAGCCAACACAATTTTTCATTTTGGTACTGATGTACAAAGGTTGATCCCTTGCCAAAGGTAGATTCTCTTTGATTTAGCACACCAGCAGACTGTCTTTTAATTAGCACAAAAGTAAAATTTTTGTCTTCTCTGAACATAGTGTATTATTACACATAGTTGACTTGTCCCGTAAGGCTTGGGTCCAACTGCAAACAGACTTCTGTATTTCTTTCAACAGTTCAACAGTGTTACTTGCCCATTGAAGTCAGATTTGTAGGGAGCACAATTCAAATTTGCTAAAAGATTCTCCTATCTGTGACGTGGACATTTACAGCTTCTCTCGAGTTACCATGGGCACCATGTCTGCTTCTCTGGTTATTGCTTTCTTTGCCAGATGATAGATTTTGCCAGATGCCAAAATCTATCATATCCTGATAGATTTTAAGCACAGAACTATTTCTGGATGTTGAATTGTTTTATCATTATGGGTGCACTAATAACAAGTTTCTGGTCGATCACCGATTACCAATCTTTAAAAAGCATGAACTGCTGATTTTATCCAAAATGTTGCTAAAATTGGTGGATAACATTGGTTTCGCATTTAAGCATCAGCCAATCACAGATCTCCCAAAATTAAGAAAATTGTGGCAGATTTATCAGCTGGCATATTTACTGGTGCATCCCTATTTATGACCTAACCTTGCTTTAAACGTCTCCAAATCTTCAGTTGTTCCTACTGATATTAAACCACATAAAAGTGACAGCTATCTAATACATAAGCAACTTCTTGGGATAACTGTTTAACCCCACTTTGAATTTTAAATTTACTTCAGAATTATGCATTATTTATGTGGGCTTAGCTCAAAAAATGTTACACTGAGGTTTTTTTTAAACGCAATATGATTAAATGTGAAAACATTGAAAGGGTATTTCTGCACTTGCACTGCACATCTACATTTCATGCATACTCACAAAATCTATTCAGTCACTAAATAAGCTAGCCTGCTTGTTTTATGAATTTTGGAGGAGAGAAATAACTCCAAACAGAAAACCTCCAGCCAAAACATGAAACAACTCTCTCACCTGCTATTCTAAAACAGCTGGGATTAAGCTGTTGCAATGAAAAATAAATGAATGGATCAATGGAAGATTTGCAGTTTAATTTGAGCTTCATTGTGGTAGATGTAAATATGTTGCCAAGTTCTGCATAGGGAGCTCATTTGTTTCTTTTTTATTTTTATTTTTTTAGCAAAAATCATGTTTTCCTATGGCTTTGATGTGCTTTGATTCCAAATTTCTAGCAACAATCCAAAAACAGGAAATCCTTTCACTGTAAAACTTTTTCAGAAGGAGTTTTTAAAAAGTTGTAGTTTTCATCATGCTTGTTAGTTGCTTCTGGAGCTTTCACAATGCTATCAGACCAACTTGTCATGTCAGGGAAAATAAACCCTCATCTGTTGCTTGCTGGAGATGGTTGTGGAGCTGTTTCATGTTGCCAAAGGCACTTTGTGCTATTGTATGCATGTGTGTGACACCAACAATGAAAGGCAGATTATTCTGCATCCAACATCTGCAAGAAGACCTTGTTACAGTCTGTGAGCTGCATTGACAACCTTTGATGTAAGCACTTTGTGCAAAACAACCAAGTATATCAAAACCTCTCCCCCACTATAATCTACAGCAGTGCTTCCCAACCCTGGTCCTAGAGGCACATTGCCCTGCATATTTTAGATATTTATCTGCTTTAATACGCCTGATTGAGCTGATTGCAGTTCAGCAAACACTTGTCAATTGAAATCATCTGTGCTAAAGCAAGGTAACACCTAAAACATGCAGGGGAGTGTGTCTCGAGGACCAGGGTTAGGAAACACTGATCTACAGCATTGTGTTTCAGATGTGTACTACACATAACAGCACTGCTATCACCATAGTCTCTCCTAAAAGGGAACTACATTCAGTACAGTTTAAATTTAGCTAAAGGTAATCTAGAAAATCTGGAAAAAAGTGCTGATTTAAAAGGTGAGAAATGAGTCAACTAACGTCCTCTATTTAATCCTTGTTAGTCAGTTAAACAGCTCATCTCCATCTGCGCTGTCACTTAGTAACAGCTGATTTTCAAAATATTCATGCACACTCACAATGGTCAAACATTCATAAGTTAAAAGGACCAACCTCTGTTTTCCATGCTGTGAAAGTATGTGCAAAGGAAAAAACAGTTTGTACCTTTGTACCGATTTGCCTAATTGACTGAGAACTAACAGACTGGACACAGTTGTACTCAGAGGCTTGGTGCCCATCTCCAGCATTCACCCTGGACAGGTGGCCAGTCTTTCACAAAACAACACAAACTGTGATTGCTGGCACTCCACAGCTAGCTAAGAGCTGCATTTGTTTTAACTGCAAGAGGAAATCAGACTGCACAGAAAAACAATAAATATGCTGTTTCTAAAATCTAGATTAATTTATTAAAGTAAGGAGGGCATTTGTTTAGAGTCTGTGTAACATTTTGTACAACCACCTTTTAAGAGCTAAAGAAAAACCTCCCCACAGCTCTTGGAGATACAACACATTTCTCTTTGGGGATGGTGTGTCAGGGTGACGTGCAGTGTTAGTTTTCAGTTACACAGAGTTTTTTCATTGAGGCCAAAGAGTTGAATTTTGGTCTCAGATCCAATTCTCCCGCCTGTGCTGTAGATTTCATTGGTCTGTTCACTGCTTCTCTTACCTAGCCTGTCTGTTTAAGTGGTTTGCCATGCCTTACTAGGCTAGCAGCTGTGCAATGCTCTTCATTTTCCGATTAAGTATCGAACTGAGCTCTCTGAGATGTTCAAAGCTCTCAAAGCTTGAGATGTATTTCTCCAAACTACAACCGCTTAAAGATTTTCCACAACTTCAACACTGACATGTGTTCCTTGGTCTTCATTAGAGGTGGGGGGAAAAAAGCGATGCATCAAGATGCAGACTTTAATGATTCTGACTGGATTAACAATCCGTCAAAAATCTGTTATGTTGACTTATAACCTAAACAACCATATATATTTGTAACAAAAAAATGCCAGATGACAAAGAAAGTTTTAGTTACAGATGAAGTAAGAGATCTGCCTGCATGTAGGTGTGCGTGTGTATGGCGTTGAAGGAGGTGTTATAAATCAAATAATGTTTTTCCAGCAACTGACTCAAACTTAGCCTTTTGAATTGAAACTCATAAAGAGTCCCACCATTTAGTAGACACCCAGCTGTCTACTTTAGAGAGCACCTGTGTTTAGACTGAGATGAGGTTACATACAGGTAGAACATTTACTTATCAGGTCTGGGAGCAACTGGAAGCACATGATTTTATTGATGGGTATTAGAAATAAAGGGACTAGGGTTGTGATGTGAGCCAACTTGAAGAGAGGCATGAAAACACTTCAGGAAAACTCTACATAAAAAGCCGAAGATTAATCTGCAGTTGGAGAACAACTCCCAGTCAGTGAAAATTGGATTGGAATGCAAACTAGTTTGTTATCATCACAGTGACACTGTTAATTTGAGGGCTATTGCTGATTTGGCTCAGCAGGCTTTTGATAAATAAGTGAGCAACATCTGAAATTTGTCGAACTGAACAATCACTGCTGCTATCCGAGCTCTGAAGGGATAAGAGTCACAATATATGTCTAATGATAAAAACCAAGGAGTCCTCTTCTTTGACTGGAAGTATTATTGACTGTGTTACAGAATTTCCATTCTTAAGTTAAAGTTTCCTCATTAATCACAACAAATACTGATTCAGCAGATGTTTGTTTTGGTACTTTAAGGGTGAAAAGCCAGAATAAGGCTTCCGTGTTTAAAATCTCTAGTTTTTCACTAGAAGCAACAGTAAAGTGTCTGATTAGCTTTAAAATAAAAATTTAATAAATTATACATCAGATGTCATGTTCACCAACTGAGCATTTAGAGATCAACTTCTCCTAATGAGTTTATTATGAATAAATTACCCAATTGTCAAAACTTGGAGTTCAAGGTTTATTCCTTAAGGCGAAACCAGCCAAGATTGATCTTGAGGTCTTTTCAAGGACCTTCATTTGATTTCTGCTTTCTTCAGATGCTCCTTTCATGTCTGGATATCTTTCGGTCTATAGATTTGTCTTATCCTTTTTCCTTTCATATGTATTTCCTTGACTTACTCTGAGTGCTTTCATCTAAGTGACTGCTGGGTTGCCACACACAGCGAATGATAAGGGGGACAGGGTGTAAATATGTGGTTCAGAGTTCCCCCTATTAAGTCTTTCTGGGATCTTATCATTAAATTAAAGAAACATGCTGTTCCACATGTTTCGACCATAAGCATTTTGAACAGAGTGATAACTAAGCCTGTTGCACTCGAGGATTCACGTACAACTCCAGCAGCTCAGCTACAGAAGGCTGACAATAACACAGAACAGAAGAACACTTTATCTGAGTTTTGAGTTTTTTTAAATCCACATACAAAAACAGTAAATTATCTTCATCTTGCTAATGTAAAAGTTTTCAGGTCACTGAAGTTAGCATTTGAAAAGAAAACTTTCTCCCTATTGTTTAAAAATAAATTTCCTTTTCTACTGAGTTAAGTTTGTTTACTAAGAATTTTCTGTTTGAGAAGTACAAAAAACACGACAAAAAAATAAACTAGGTAAATACTTGGCATTCACAAAATGTTGAAATTGTTAATTACTTTTTGTCACAGCCATTGAGTCAGACTTGATGCGTTGATAATTTTACCTTATCAGCAAGGTCCCCTTTTATCTTGCGTGGCTCTGCATGTTTAATAAGATACAATAAATACCCATTCAGATTGCATTTCAGATGTTAACTGATAAATGGGAAGCAGTTTTTTATCTACTTAATAAAAGAAAAAGATATGTCTCGATGGTAGCATCTGAGAGTTGGTCTTGAAAAGTAAGTTGCACTCTCACATTTCGTTCATTTAGGTAATGACTAAATTCATAAGCTCAACTGATGTGTTTCATTTGCAGCACATTGAGTTAAGAACAAATGTATGTGGTTTGAGAAACTGGAGTAAAAGGCAATTACACAAAGCCCCTCTGAATATATTAATAAAAAAAAAGCAATTAGAAATTCAAACTTACTAAGAAGTTAATCAAATCACAAAATATAAAACATGAAGAAGGTAAAAATTTAAGCAGTGACTATCATCTTTATTGGATGTTCAACCTGGGATCTGATGGAACTCATTTTCTCACTTTTGGGATTAGACAGTAAAATACACGAAAAGAGGTGTTGCTTCCTTTCTAAGAAGTGTAAGTAACCAATGAGAGAGAAAAAAATTAAATGCAACACGTGGACTAAAAAAGGAAATTTTTTACACAATGTGAAGGTCTGGCTCTTCTGATGTGAGAGTTTTGCTATATACTGGCTAAAATAGATGGTGAGAATTGATGCAAACAACTGGGATAAACAACAAAAAGTTTTTAGCTTCAGTAGAGCCTCAATAAAGATTCTTCTGGATTCGGGGTTTGAAGATTTTTGATCAAAACTTTTTCACTATGGACACTATTTTGATGAATTAGAATTTGATGAAGATCAGACAGAGGGTGTGTTGCAGCTACAAGGACGATAGTCTAAAATATAACTGATGATACATGGCAGCATGGTGAGTAAAATGTCACAAGGATAGTCATCTACTTCACAACTTATACTGCAGCAGGAATTCTTTTCACTTTTGTGAGTTTTTCTTCAATTTCCATGTGTTCACCATTCACCTGAACTAAACATGCCATACAAAGTAATGAGATTTGAGTTTGGTAGATGATTTCTACAGTTTTAAGGAAACTGCATTTGTGGACAGAACATCAGACTGTGATGTGTCCACGAAACTTGCCAAATCCTCATTTAATATCCAAAAGATTATTCTGCTATTGACTTTTGTTTGGTGTTTATTGGACAGGATGATTGAAATTTGACCCAAAAAGTAGATTTGGGCATTTTAATCATTTACTCATTTAGAAACAGGGGCCATCGGGGAATTGTACAAAGTCACAACAGTCTGGCACCTTCGTCTGATCCTGTTAACTAGCTTGTTCACACACTGAAGTGGGATGGCAATTCCTCAACAAGCAGTTGTTGTAAGTCAGACAATGTGGTTTTGCCAGTCACTTTGGTAAAAAAAAAAAGCACCACAGGTTGACTCCACAACTGTCCAATAAGGTTGAGGTCAGGACTGCAGGCATATCATTTCATCCACTCCAAAAATCATGGAGCTAGTTTTCTATAAATCCTGCTCGGTAGGGGCGAGCATTGACATTTTGGAAGACAGAGTGGAGTCACTGAAAGTGGAAACTTTGGATTGCCACTAGTTGCAGAATCCCATAATGATCTCTCTCTACACTGCAATTGCCTCCAATTATTTGCCCATTTTGGAAAATTGTGCCTTTATCGACTAATAGCTCTTTGCTATGGGGAGAAAGGTTTTGCTAATTATGAGCAACCCACCTTGCCCCACACTCAACTCCACAAATGTTGTTTAAAATCTATTTTAAGGATCTTGGAGTTGATGATCTGAGCTTCACCTCAGAAAGAAATAACTGGGTATGGAAAACTGCAAATGTAAATAATGATGTAATATTTCATAGCCATAGCAAATGCTTAGCTTTAAAGAATGTCTTTACACAGAAGAGGAAAGAACAAGATCTTATATCGACAGTTGGGTGCTTAAATTCTGCATTACAAAGATGGAGACAGCAAATTTCCGTGAGCATTGGCTGGATTGATGCTGAATGAATTGGAGGAAGTATGCCTTCTATTTAGTTGAATAAATCTTAAAAGTACACGGGAGAGCAAAAGTAATAGAAATTTTTTACTGTAAAGGACCCGTGAAGGGAGTTAATTCTGAGAGTGGACAAGAGTTGAAGCTGCAGCTCAGCATCACATCACAAGCTGTGCTGAAAAGCCTCCTGGACTTCCTGTGTTTTAATAACCCTAAAGGTAAAATCAGACATGGCACATTCATTACTTAGAATGGCCTATTCGAAGCCCAGAAATAAATTCAGTTAAAATTAATTTTTAAAAAGACTTGCAAATTGGTGTTCACAATACTCTAGTTTGACTGGGCTTATATTATTTTGTGAAACTGAAATAATATAAGCCCATTTAGATGCTATTTTTACCTTTAAAAACTGCCTTTTTTTAATATTACAAGCAGAAAGTGTTGGGCTCAGAAATCTCCAGTGCTATTTTTGTGTGGATTGAAATCTTAAGACCCTGGAAACCACAGTTTTAATGTATTTTTAAAGCAAAGTAGCTACAGAGCAGCAGTTTGATTTTAGTATACATTACATAGGACATAAACTCCAAAAAGAAATTCAAGTCAACAGTCTTGCTATAGAACAGGATTCATTATTCAGACCACTTGTAAAGGAAGTCTAATGATCAAAGGAGGTGTTTTAATGTATATATAGGCCAGCACACAGACAACTTCAAAGGAAAGCACAGTCAAGATGAAAACAACCTCTTCACACATACCTGACAGTTTGTAAATTACATTAATATGACAGACAACATATGAAAATCGTATGCAATCTAATCTCTAACAGAAGTGGACAGTACTCCTTGGTTTCTGTGTTATATTTTTTCCTGTCAGGTTTCTGTCCCCTGCACCTCTGGCAGGCTGTAGCAGACTAACGTTGGTTCTGCTGGAGGTTCATTCATGTTAAAAGGGAGCTATTCCTCTCTGCTGTCGCCATATGGTTGTTCAGAAAGGATTGCTGCAGAGTCAATGACTCAATGCAGTTAACTACACTCTATTAGCCAATATTTCTACTACAATCAAACAGGATGAGCCTAAAATGCACTATAATCTTTACAGGTGAACTTAATGTGACCTTTTCTAAACTTCTGAATGCAAATGTTCAACTGTGCAATGTTCCAGTGCTTTTGCATCAAACGGGTGTTTGAATCCATGAATCGAGCCACAAATTTGTTGGCATTTGAACAGTCCTCCTCATCATGGCGTTTTTATTTTGACAACAGGAGACCAAGACGACACCTAATGAACAGCACCTCACCACTGCAAGGCTTCAAACAGGATATTCTCAGGCAGAAGTGGCCACTGAGCTTAGAGTATCACAGAGTGTCATTAGAGCATTGCAACAGAGATGCAGAGAGGCTGGGAGAGTCACAGAAGGAGTTGATGTCCTTTGGCTACATCCCACACTGATGAGCACTTTGCTGTGATCAGTTTATTGACATTTTTAATGTCAATACACTGAGGCACTGATAGATATTTCACTGAATGATATCTTAAGCAAACACAAGTGCCATTTTTTATATACTTCTGGGTAGATTCAAATTGGTTACCCAGAAATCTCCAGTGCATGGCTAGTTCAGAAATGTAAAAAAAAAAAATTACCTGAGCAATTTAAAATGGAAGAACGACTTTAACTCTGTGTCTGAGCTCTTAGCTGTCCATGTAATCACAGGCTGGCAGGATTCTTTGAAATCTAGATTCCTGTCAAGTAAATACCAGCAGAAGCTACAAAGAGGCCATTACTGTCCATCCCCTCACTCTTCAACATTTAACGAAGTATAGTTAAAGACAAAAGAGAGGCAAGCAATTACAAGCACACCATACCTTTCAGTAATAAAAAAAAGCTAATTATGTCGACGTTCCTTCTTATGTAATTAGCATACAGTCTGCAGACTATCCAATTAGTCTTTCTGTTTTGCGCTGCTGACATATTGACATCTGTTGTGTTGTGTATGTATTCAGAGGTGTATTGTCTTGTTGCTGATACATCGCCTGCAGTTGCTATGTTCAAAAATGTCTTCTGGGAGGAGGAGCCGGGAATAATCAAGGATACATTTTTCTTCTGCTACACAATCATTTCAGAAGAAAAGTCACAGCCTGTTGGCCTTTTTCTTTCATTTCTGAACATAAAGGAACACATGAACTGATGGTAACTGAGCGAGAACAGTGGAACTCTTCATTTTTGGTCCATTAACCCTACGTTCACTCACCACAAGGCCACAGAAGTAGATTTTTCTGTCCGTTATTAAGACGGTCCATTTCAGCTACCAGATGCTCCTCACTAACTCCTGAGTGGCTCATCGATCCCTAAAGGTCAGATCGATTGGTTTCTTGAGGGCCAGTGTCTGCTATACTCAATCCCCTACCCATACCCTGCCAGCTGGCCAGATATCTGTCCTTTAATCAATCAGCTTATTGATCCTGACCCGAACATGAGGGCAATGAGGATGTGTCTGTGCGTAATGCTCAAGTGAGCTAGCCCAGACTTGCATTCATCCATTGCATTACAAAGTCTTGGCTAAATGGTGTGCAAAAGCTCAGTTTATAAAATAAAAGTCAATACATTCAAACAGCAGTTAGGTGGTCGTCAGAGATGTCGAGGTGACAGACTGTGTTTTGTAACTGCAGGGGGAAAATATGGGTCTTCATCCCTCCACTTACAGAACGCCTACATTGCATATATACAGGTGAATCTCTAATTACAGTATTATGGAAAGGCTTTAGTTGTTCAATTAAAAAAGTGAAACCCATTAAATGGATAATTTCATAGAGTAATATAATTCAAGTGTTTATTTCTGGTATTTATGATGATAATCACTTACGGCAATACTGATACCTTCAGCGTCGAAGGGTATCAGTATGCATATTTTTTGCATATTTTTCTGCAAAAAAATATTGCAGAAAAATATGCACAATGAGCAGGGACAACCGCCGCCTTAAGAGGATTCCGAATTAAGAGATTGAGGAAGATTCACAAAATCTTAACCTCAAATGGAGTGAGAAATTGAAGAGGGCTCCACCAAATATGTATCCAGTAATTGGGCTTCAACTTTCGCATTCCTTTGGTGAATCCTCTTCAGAATCAGGGTGTGACAATGCAGCCCTGTCAGACTATAATCAGCACAGCTCTGCCACACTGGATCATTCATAAACACCCCCACACTACAAGATTTCATGTCAGACGATGTCAGTCCATTTCCTCCTGTTACTTTACATTAAACAAGTAAAATTCACTTATACGTTTAAAAAAAACATGCAGTGCTTATTTAGCAGTGTTGTAAACCAGTTTTGTGTACAGTTTCTAGTTCACTGTCAGTAAAAATCAGCTTATTGCTTCAATTCATTGTTTATAGACTTGTGAGTAAATTGCCATATCCAGATATTCCTAAGGATACTTTATCAACTTTCTGCGTCTTTACAAGACCCTAAGTAACACATTCAATGACTGTGTGTTTTCTTGCTGATATATGAACACTAAGACACAGGATGGTTTTAACATGTTTTCCTTATTTGTTGTAGCTTAGCAACAAAACATTAAAATTTTGCACTACCCTCACCTCCCACCAACAGCTTCCCGCAGACCAGACGATGTCAAAGCTATAATGAGGTTATAATTAGGATTCTTGGAGGCTGCAGGTAATTAGGTCGGGCTGTAAATACATTACTGAAACAGTACTGCAGGTAAAAAGCAATGAGCTCCACCTCGAGCCGATGCACTTCGCTGACCTTGCTTTCACTGAACGGGGCCGTTAATCAAAGCAGTAAGGTCGGAGTTGGACTATTTGCAGGATTATTGACAAATACACCAATTGTGTGGTTTTCTGACAACATCCTTGACAAAAGGCGAAAGAACAGAGCAAAGACTTCAAGGTTAGAAGTTCTAGTTAAAAGGTGGTCTATAAACTCCTTTTGGTCTTTTAAGGATTTAATAAGTATTGGGCTCAGACAAAGCTCTCAAGGTTTATTCGCTGATGAAAAAGGAAGAGGGAAAAAAAGTCTTGACAGATGTTTGG
The DNA here is from genome assembly GCA_903067095.1 of Girardinus metallicus. Lineage (NCBI taxonomy): Eukaryota > Metazoa > Chordata > Actinopteri > Cyprinodontiformes > Poeciliidae > Girardinus > Girardinus metallicus. Next base: position 46,708 of record CAEGAE010089813.1, on the reverse strand, counting down.
CAGCTCATTAGCACCATGTTATCAAGTCAGCTGCAGATTCGAGAAAAGCCATTTGAAAGGAATATGAGTAGATCGAGTCCTGTAGTCTTCATTTAAACATAGCAACAGTCATTTCTCTTATTATGTCACTTGAATATTTGCACAAAGTACACTTTTCATATATGTTTTGCTTCAAAATGTTTTATATCAGACCAACAAGTTGCAGCTTAAGTTAAAACAATTACATGAACTAATACATAAGCATATGAGAAATAACTACTACATGGTCCTGCTTTCTTTTCAACTTTGCTCATAATGGTATTTTCCTCTGAAGCTTCTGCAGAGATCGCAGCAAAACAGAAGCACCAAACAGAGAAGATCTCCTGTCAATTAATTGGATTAGCACCTCTCTTAGAAAAATTACTTCTGCAGAAAGCTCATTTCTCTGAGGGATTCTCCAGAAACATTTCCCTCTGAGCATGTTCACTCGTCATCCACAAAAATGGTTTGAAATGTTGTGCAGTTTAGGTCCATTATCCACTTTTTAAGCCTTTTAGCAGTGATGGATCTGGAGGGAATCAAGCTATTTTACTGTCACAAATACCTCTACTGAAACCGAGTAAGTGGTCTAATTATACATTTATCTTAGATCTCCCATGGGAGATACATTTTTAATGGAATCTCCATGCCCTTTCCTTCAGTGGCCAATAATTTAAATGCATGGCAGTTCAACAACTTTGGTCAATTTAATGCATGACTTACAAGATTTTCAACTAAAAGAGGAATTGTTAACCATGCATGGCCAAGCTCAAGACAAGAGAAATACAAGGACAGAGCATTATATACATGTATTTTGGAATCAGTGCTCCGAGTGGTAGATTGAGCTTAGTTGGGTGTGCGGGCTAGCTTTGAAAGATGTAGTGTATTTTAAAAAAGGTAAAGACCTAAACACATTGCCATATTCCTGTTGCGTTGTGATCAAAGTATATTGATTTATATTTCTACCACTTTAAATTGTGCCATCTCGTGAAGAAAAACCTTCACTATGAAAAGAAGCAGTCCAATCTTTCCAAAATGGTAGTCCTTACTTTTTATGCAGAACTAAAGCCATTTTTCCACAAAACAAAAGAAGAACAAAAAAACTCAAATCTTCTGCAATTTATTTTTTATCCTAATTGTGCCACACAAAATGAGATCCAAGTTCACAACAACAATGCATGTTAGTGCTGAGGGAATAAAAATGCTGTTTGAAGCAAAAAAAATTACTTGATGCATAATCTCAAAAATGTAGCAAAACATCATCCCAAAGAGTTCAAACACTGCTTGTATACCTAATGTGATTCCATGGCAAAAGGTTATATATATATAAGAGCATTACATCTAAATCATATTGTCAAAAATTACACATAAAGTGCCTTGCTTTTCTTTCATTAGCATTTCTTAAAATCATTGATAGTTTTTCATTTTACATTGACAAACCTTTGGGTATTTAAATAGTATTTTGCAAAATAGTGCAGTGGAATTTACATGTTTTCAAATGGATTTTAACAAAATTATGTGACTCCCATTTGTTTTCAGTCGCTGTAAGCCAACTTTGATCTGTTTTGAGTTTGTCAATCAAATTTTTACAAACAGTTGTCATCTCACATGAATAACATTACAAGACACTGTGTGCCTTTACTTGAGCATATAAAGTAGATAAAAAGAAGCAATACATGTCTGAAAGAAATGAAACCACCTGTTGTCGCTTATTTTTGTTCAACTGTTTTTTACAAATAATCAACTAATGTCCCAGGTCTGTTGCCAAGGAGGTAATATTTTTGCTCTGTTCTGATTCTACTGTGTTTTAGGCTCAGGCTTGACATGGACAGACCAACTCTGAAGTAAAGGCTAGTTTAAAATGCCAGGGTTATTATATTTCTGATACAAAACACATAAGTACAACAAATTGCCTCTCATCCAAAGTAATAGTTCATAATTATTTGCTCAGAGAGGAGGGTTGCTGAGTGCAGAAAAAGCAACTGGGTAGCTTTCCTGCCTGCATGGCAAGTGGACCATTGATCTATCTAGATGCAATCCTGTGACCAAGAAATGAACGGGTAATAGTTTTCCACAGGTTCGTTTTTAAATCAAGCTTTGAGAAACTTTGTATGAAACTTATAATCAGCAAAGATCACCAGCAGGAGATTTTGCTGTTTTGGCTCAAAGGACTATAGAAGCAAAGATTGTGCTATCCTTACCAAGAAGGGCAAGAGCTTAGTGGAAAATACTCAATAAGGATTTTTAGCTGTTATGTCTAATTTGATGTCAGCTGTAGTTTTTCCTATTACCTGTCCTGATGCTGATTGTTTTAATTAAAAGCAGAAAAATTTAATGATATCATCATTGCAATTTCAGTGTGCAATATTCATATCGCACAGGGCTGAAAAAAGTCTAAAACTTGTTTGCTAAAACACTCCAGGTGTTTTTAACTTGCATTTTACATGCTATTGTATTATTTATCCAGTTGGACAGTGTCCCAGCGTAGCAGATTGGACACAAAATGCTGAAGGACACAGAGTAATGGAGATAAAGAGTAGAAAAAAGAAAATAGGTATATAAGAGTTAATTGCTCATACCCCAAATTTCACTTTGTCAAATGTTTCATACTTTGTAAAGTTTCTATGAAACTGTTAAAGGTCTTCATGTCTTCACCCACACACTCTTAAGGCACACTTAGCTTAATCCAATAAGTTACATAAGTGGCTTTCATGTTTTCAGTACCAACCTGGTTTTAGGATCCTAAGCTTAATCTCTTTTCAATTACCTGTATGTGTGTTTGGCACTGATGACCCTAACAAGTTCTCAACAATGTCAACACATGCAATGTTTCATTTATATGTTTCCAGGTGTGAGTTTCTGTTAAGCTTCTCTGTCCAAAATATGTACATTACTGCTTTCAAAAGTAGAGTTCCTTTTCCTTGAAAGTTGGAATAAACTGCGGAGTCTTGACCTGATGAGTTGGCTCTTTTGTGTTGTGCCATCCTTTTGTTGCTGCTGTTTTGTTTCTCCAATACAAAGATCTAAACATTCCTCACTGCATCGAGCTGAAAATACCACACCATTGAGCTTGTGATTTGGATGATTTGTCCTCGGGTTGAATCAATTTCTGTCTGAGAGCATTACCAGATGTAAAATGCTTTTGAACATTGTGTTAGAAAATACTCTTAATTCGTCAGACATGGGATGGCTTTGTTCTTCTGCCTCCTCTTGCTCTGTCCTACACTAGCCTGAATTGACTGTTTTGTTCAAATTCCTAGATGTTTTAACAAAAAGTTGAAGTACTTTTTTGAAGTACTTATGAGCTTTGTCCTTGCCTTCCCTCTTTATGAGGACATGTTCAGTTCGATGCTGTATCTTTCTGATAACTCATAACACGTTATCATTGTTGGGACATGTTAGGATCATCAGTGTTAACAACCATAACAGAGAGAGACTCATGTGGCCTTGATGACCTCATTAGTGATTAATGACCTCATTAGTGACCTCTTTTGCCTTATCAGTGTGATTGTTTCTGATTATAACTTATAAGCCTTATAGCTCCAACCCAGGTTTTAGCACCGAAGAAGGCTCTTGGGTGAGAGTCAAAAAGTCTTCAAGATAAGAGAAGTCCAGTTGCCTTTGTTTATAATGCTCAAGATTACTTACAGCACAAACAGTAGGTGCTTCAGCATACTACATACTTAAACATAAAAATCAGGCAATACAAGACCGCAAGGCAGAGCCAATCTTTCTCTGGCCTGTTAAAAATCCAAATGGCACCTCTGGTTGCCAGATGACGGACCTCGTTGGGGCCACTTTTCATTACAAACAAACTGCTCCAGCAAACAACATCTTACTTAAATTTGCTGCCAGTCAGCTCCAGCTTCTCCATTATGTGCAAACGAGCTAGAAATCAATGCTCAATCATTTTCACACTGTCTTTGGCTGCAGACATTCAGATCATTTTTTGTCTTTGTTTTGACTCACCAGAGAGTCTAATTCACAATCTGTTCAGGAGTCGTCAGCGTTGGCTCATTTTCAATCAATTAGCGTCACAGGAGATTTGGTTGCCGCAGAGATTCGAGCAGTTTACAACAAATGGAAATTTCTTGAGCTGTACCTCCCTCTGCATTTTGCTGCTGTCTTTACTTGTTAAGGATCCAGTTTAGAAAGCAACTGACAAAACTATTAAGGAGTGCATATATATTCTTTAAAATGTTTTACATATCCTCAGACATATTTTATTTACTCAGATTACTGCCCTTAGGAAAGAGCAGAGTGTACCATGTGCTGCAGCATCCAGCAATGGCCAGAGACAATGCAAGCAAGTTCAAAATATGATAAACATCAAGTTTCAGCAGTGGTCATATCTTGTTGTAAACAGCTTTAATTATTCATTTTCTGGGAGTCTGCATTGAGTCTATTTATGGATGCAGGACTCGTGCTTGATCCTGGTAACCTTAGTGATTTTCCAGCTTGCATCTACACATCTTCAGCCCAACGACCAGCTTTTTGTATGAAAGTAACATAGCCTATTTACAGGCTTTAATGTTTCACATTTTACAACACATTATTTCATGACTATAGAAAACAGCTTCAGCTACTCCTCTACATCAAAGCCTTCAAGTCTCCATCTTTTTTACTCCATCCTTTCTAAAGAGAAACGTTTAAATGTGTGAAGAACCTCCTCGCCATCTCAATTATTCAAAACATACCAACTGAATTGTGGCTAGCAGAGGATTGTAACATGAAAATGCACAGCTATTTATTTTGCATTTCAGTAATGTCTACCTTTAATTCCATTGTTCCTAAACAAAAAAACACCTTACAGCATTTGGTACAATTATTCTTGAATGCCTTTTTTTCCCCTTTTACATATAAGTTATTTAAACAAACAGACAATTTAATAAAAAGAAAATAATAAAAAAAAACCTGTCAAAGATACGGTTCTGCAGTATATAAAAGTGGCATGGAGAGAAACCTTTTTTCAAATTAGGACCACTACAACAAAGCTCTAAAACAGTGGCCTGTGGCTTGAATGCTGGCTGCAGGCTGCCTGTTTTTGACTCCAAAGCTGTGATTCTTTCACTATATCAACATTTCCATATCTAGGTGGCAGGTTAGAATATGCACTGTTTCCACAGGAAGTCCACGAGAAGCCATTATATCAGTTATGTAACAGAATAATGTGGAGTGTCATCTCCATGCCAATGGCACATTGACCACCTGTGACAGTGTCACTCAAAAATCACTGCTGTAGTGTAAGTGGAATGTTGTTACTGTAACTTTAGGAGCAGTTTCCAAATTGATACTTCCTGAGAGGCAGGAACATGTTGAAATAAAAACATATTCTAAATGCACCGCTAAAAGGGAAATTGGACAGTGAATATGGACAGTTCAAAGAGGTATGGACGGAATGATTTGTTTCATTCTTTCTTCAACCAGCACAAAAACGATGTACTTAATTTGCCAGAAAACCACATAATAAAGTATGAAAGAAATTTCAGTTTTGAAACTGTGATATTACAGCAAACATGGACATTTTGCAGAGAGACATTTTGTCAAGAAATTTGAATTAGGAACAATTCAAAAGGAAATACACTGAGATCATCCAATCAAGATGTAAGCATGATTCTTGTTACATTTATGACAACAAAAAGCAAGAATATGCCCACTTAGAATAGCATGGAAGGTAAAACAGTTTTTCCACAGCTTAGATCTTGATATCTTTGTTTACCAAACAATTCTGTGGAGTCATTGATTCTTTATGCTAAACATAAAGGGACTTTTTATTTTATTTTAGCACGTATGATTTGGGGTATTTTTAATTACTGAGATGCTTTATTTATTTTAAATAAAACTATTCTCTCGTGTGGCTTGACTTCACTATAATTAATGGACCTTGGACTCATTCAAAAATGTATTAGTAGCCCTTAAAGAATTGTATTTGAGTTCCCCTGCTATGAAATAAAGCTTGGAGTACGTTACTTTATAATCTCTCCTACTGTTGTCATGTATATATAAAATATATATATATATACATTTCCATATTTAGGTTGACTGTTACAATTAGAGCATACAAAGGGGGTTTACATTAAGTGGTAAGTAAGACAGATTCAAAATTATATAGAATCCTTTTTAATACTTTCATAAGAGACAATTTGTTATTCTTTCTATGTGGATCAGCCAAGATCATGCCAACAACAATTGTTAGTTTATTTAAATCAAGAAACATGTCTCCAACAAGGTCAATTTCTACAAGCAGAAACTTAATCATGTCTGTAAATGGCAGTTGTCTGTCTACAAAGCCAATCTACATAATATAAAAAGAAAATTCAACTGGTGCATAAACTGTTCAGCTACTAGGTTCTCAATGTCTTTTGACAAATTACATAGAAGCAGATTGAACAGTAAATTGAGGTTAAAAAAGTGGCAAAGCAAAAGGAATAACAGCAACAAGTTTCCAAGCAGTTAGAAACATTCATTAACCAATTGAATATTAATTAAGTTTAAATTAGAATTGACCACTGTTGTCAGTACACATTAAATGTAGTGAAATGTGTTGATCTGTAAGAAGAACATTTATGGCCAACCTAACAGAAAAAGGTCAGAATATGTAGTTCTTGTTTCATCAGTCTGTGCAGATATTGTTTCCTTATTTCCTTATTTTTACCTCAACAGTTGACAGGTGGGGGTATGCTGAGTCAACACCTAATTTACAACCAAAATTACACTTGGAGGATGGCCATGGGTCAAATCCACAGTCCATCTCCCTTTCCTTACCACTGAGAGTATTTGACATTTTTCAGATTCATTCAATGTGCGATCTCGCTGGTCCCAGGAATCATTAAAGAAGGACAGAAAAACATTTAAGGGAAGTAAAGAGACTCGTCTCTCCTATTTTACTATCACTTCAGGAGATGGGATGTTCCCAGTTACTGACAGTTGTTGCGGATGTGGGAAGGCATGTTGTAATGTAACAAGTGATGTTTTATGACAAAAGAAGCCGTTTTGAACTAGTTATGGTATTTCAACATAGCTATGAATAATGGACGCTTTGGTCCAAACTCAACACAATCAGAAAACCTTCTACATGTTATCAAAAAACAAAGTTCCCCTGCAACGGGGGAAACATGATACCTTCATTCTTACCTTCCTCCCAACCATGAGGACTTTCCGTCTTCTTTTCACTTCTCCCGTTCCGTTCATCCCTCTGGTCTCCTGCTGCCACGATGCTCCATGTCAACTCGGGAACATCCTCATGCTGGAGGCTGCATGTCCTGCCAAGACATTGCCAATCTAGAGAAGCACAGAGATAAACTTTCAAATGATGTACTCACAGCTAATACACCTCCAAGCAGATGGCTTCAAAAAAAACTTGCCTTTCACAATTGGCTCCTACAATTAATTATCTTGCAAAGAGAAATAACCCTCCTTGGAGAGATTACACCAAGTCAGTGCAGGTACAGTAATACACAAATTGGAAAGGCATTTCAACAACGGTAAGATAACAAATACAAAAACAAAATATAACAATAAAACAGATACCCAGAATAACAACAGTTTTATTTTTCTTTGATGCTTTACAAATTTATTTTTAGACTTTTTTGGTAAAAGACTGTTTTTTTTTTAATTCAAAGTACACACAACTTCTAACAGCAATAAAAATACAACAGAAAGTACAAAGTGATACTATTCACCAGCTTCCAAACCACGTACCCTGCAGCTTGGGTATACATACTAAGCCACAAACACTAATCCAAAATTGTATGCATTAAGTATTTCTCAAATATGGCAAACTAACAACATGTGCATTGCCAGACTTGAGGAGATGGTAAAATAAACATCCAAAACATCAAGACTGGCAGTTTTGTCGCTTGGAGAGGGAAACGCCTGCGTTTAGCCCTGGGCTTAACAGGGCTTCTCGCTCAAACAGGCGCATGGTCACATCTGCTGCAGCCCAACTGGCACACTTTATCATATGGGAGAAGTGCAGAAGTGTTTTGAAAAGCACAAAAAAGCTGTTGGGCAATGGTTACACTGAAGAGAGCTTGTCCAGTTCCCAGTGCCACACAAACATCTGTGAAGTATGGAATCGGCTCAGTCAATGGAGACGTTTCCTGCACATATTTACTGTGATTTTTGTAGAGTTTTCATTCCGCATCTTTACTGAAGGGCTTCCTTTAATGCTGCAGCCAAACAGCAGACTATGACTGTTTCAGACGCTGATATGATCATCCGCATCATCATTTTTTCGATGAATACAGCTGTGTATGGCTGGAAAACGGCCTCTAATCATCAGCCCACCAGCTCTGTCCTTTACAGTTTGTAATGTTTGTGCTGAAACGATGTGCTTTGATTTGAATAAAGATATCGACTTTGGTCCAAATCAAATCAAATAATACTTTTTAGGTGATTTCCTACAGAATAAGCTTTACCTATCCACGCTCGGTTATGGGATGATGCTTTGCATTAAGAACTCTAAATGAGGCCTTCAGAGTGATACCTAGTTAATTATAATGTTGGTGAAAAAGCCAATGAAAAGTTTTCCCGTGTCATTTAAGTACTATTCTTGTAGGACAGAAATATGGAGTTTATGGATAGAAATAAGCCTCCCCACTTTTATCTGTCCTTTATTTCCTGCAGATAACCTCATAAATGTCCATCCCTGTGGCTTGTTAAATCACTTCTGAGGCAGCTTGGTCACTTTTGAATCGCTTTTCACAGTAATGCTCCACAAGAGATGGACTGAGTGTTGTATTATCTCTCCATGTCCATGTTTCCAGTTCACTCAGAATAATGGCCTGAATTGGGCCAGGACAATTTCACTTCGTACCAACAAACAGCATAAAATGCTGAAAAAGAATAATTCTCTAATAGCAGTAATAAAAATCTCACCATGATAAACATAAAACCTTCTATAGAAGAGCATCTCTTTTCTGTCTAAAAGAATCCTGTGCTGCAGCAAATGTAAAGCTTGTTACACCTGTAACTGCAAGACAATTCAACTTCTAAAATTAAGAACAATTATTTCAACAATAAACAGTTACAGGCAACTATTTAGTAGATCATGTCCCGTTATCATGTAAATTACAACTGAAAAATTACTATTGTCACATAAAGATGGAGAAAAGGAAACCCTTTTGATGAATAAGTGAATCAGCACAGAAGTATAAGCAATAAATAAACACAAAAAGGATTTAAATCAATACTTTGTCAGTCCAGAAAACAGTTTGTAAATATGTCGTGGTAAAATTCAGTCTGCATCAGAACACCAAACGAAAGGATTCTTATAAAGCCTACAGTAGGAGAATCAATAACAAGCCAGAAAAATTATTCATTGATTAATCTAAAAGTGATCCAGTTAGAATTTAAACATATAGGGGAAGATCTGAAATAAATTATAACAATAGATCAAATAAAAACAAGAAAACCCAAATTCTTTTAGTCATATTCTGCCTTTTTTCCCTACTATGAAGACCAAATATCAAATTTTATGACAGACAACTTGATCTGAAAGTGGACAACTTCTGTGAAAGTGAAAACTTTTACTATGGAGAGATTTCCTCAATGACTGTTTATAGGAAACCCTGTTTTGCTGAACAAATATGAAACAATATAAATCTGGTTTTAAAGTAAACACCAATACAAACCTTTGCTGTATTGACACAGTTTGTCCCGATACAGATGATTGAAGTGCTTTATATGGGCCTTTTTTATATGGGTGTGCTGTATTGACGGTATAAAAATCGATGCATAGACCATCCTGTTGTTGCGTTGGGTGTTCTACTAACTGTAATAAACCCTCATTTACAGTCCTAACTAAATAAATTTGACAAGCTGTTAACCAGTTAGACAAACCAGATTATCAAATAAATGTTTAGTAACTCTTAGCCTGCTAGCCTATAGCTAGCAGATTGAGCAGAGGGCTGTTCCTGTCGTTTCCCTCTGCAAGTGAGGACTAAACATGTTCAATAAGCCTTCCTTATACTGCTGCAAACTCCAAAGCTACAATTAAAATTGTCTGCTCCAACACACCTGAATCAAATGAATAGCCCGTTACCAGGGCTTTGCCAAGCTGAAGAGTTAATTCAATCGTTTGAATGCGTGTGTTGGAGCAGGTACACATCTAAAACCTGCAAGATTAATACCTTGCGAGGACTAGTGTTAGAGACCCCTCTTGTAACTGCTTGAAAATAAGTCCAATACACTCAATGTAAAAGAAATACATATGCTTTAAAACACTAACAGATCTTTTGATTAGTACCTAGTCAGCTTGTTTTTAACCAAATGATCAAAACGATGTGTGAACACACTTTACAAGTAGATTTTTTGTTTTTGTCCTTCGTCTCACTTTTTACCTCCATGACACATTATGAATATGTGTCTATAAACAATAATTTTAGTAACTTTATTCTTCTTTTCATAACTCTTTTCTTTTACAGAATGCACACATGATATTGCGCACAGTGGTGGCTGTAGACCAAATTTACCAGAGGGGCCCAGAGCGGAGTCAATGTTTTTTTCATGGGGGCACAGAACCAAAGAATGAAAAAAAAGGGCAATATTACATCATTTAATATATTAAGTGCACTGCAAATCCAAAGAGTCACTTGCAGCTCTGGGTTTGTAGATTTCTCTAAACTTTCAGATGAAAACTGATAGTTTATACGTATATCTAATTCATATATTCTAGTTTATACGTACATCTTCTTAAAGTAACCCCTGTAACTCAGATACGTCTTTTTTTTTTTTTTACTTTTATTCTAATCTCTATCTTTGTAAAGACTAAGATTTTTTTTTTTAAATGAGTTCTTGTAACAAAGGCATTTTTACTCTACTAAATAACATTTGCATTTTTTCTGTTTTCCATTAACAGCTAAATAAGCATTTTCTAACAGTGGCTATTTCCTATTTTGCCAGCCATTATTTAGATATGAATTATCGAAGGGCACTCAAAACCCACACTGTGGGAACTGTGTAATCATACACCCAAAATTCCTCAAATTATTCACACTCATGCAGCTTTCCAACACAACCAGCTAACACGTTTAAAAATCAAGATAAATTGTGCTTTGTTAGTCAGTACATTTCTATTCTGAATTATCCAGGGCTCACATCTACGCCTGTTTATATGAACTTTGGTTTGAATGGATGTCCAGACACAAAATAAGCACACTTGCATACTTTCTGCATTCATATAAACTAACGCAGATAAATAAGTTGCACAGCTGTCTCCTCATGTTTTCCACCAGAGGATATCAGACCACTACTCATGTATGCACAGACACATTTGGCATGCAGACAGGCCAAACGCTGCTTCATACTGCCAAATGGGGACGAGAGATATGATTCAACTGTCGGGAGTGTGATCCAGAGCTGTCATCCAATTTCACCCACCTTCTGCTGCTGCAAAGCGACTCAGAACTGATGAATTGCCAAATGACCAGAGACAAGGCTTTTAATGGTTTATTTATTCTTTGTGACATCTGTGACTTTTATTCCCCCGAATTTACTAGGACCATATCCTTTTTTTGACTTTGCTTCATTTACAAGTTTAATATACCAGTGCAATCATTATGAGTAGAGTGGTTATTTAAGGAAATAGTGTTTCCCATAAATACATAGCACATTTCCCCCATTGGCTGCATTTGCCAAAAGTTATCCTTGACTGCCTCCTAAAGCGCTTGATAAGCACTGCTAATTATTAGCGGGTCATGACAAACAGAATTCCTGTAAAAAAAAGTTTGTTTTAATATTTGATTTGTCCCTAAGCACAGAGTAAGTGTTGAAAACACAGACTGAATTTAAATCAGCTCCTCGCTCGCAAACTGTAGTATCTCTGAGAGAAAAATTTATGGGCTTTATCTTTGTTGCAGTAAAAGAACAACAATCATCACCGCCTGAAGAAAACAACAAATCCTCAGTGCTGATGGACTTCTGCAACTGTTTGTACGACAGGGCTATATTCGCAATTTACACACAGCAGGGTGAGAGTAGATTAATTATAAAGCAACTTCCATACTTGCAAGCATACCTTGTAAAATGTGCAAAACCAGATTTTAAATAAATCTATTTGTTATTGCGGAAGCAAAATATCACACTGAAAATACATTTATTTGGTAGAGAAAACATCCACTAAGAGATATTTCTTTGTTACATATTATCCGTGCCACCTTTCGAGACATCCCAAATAATTCCTGCCAACATAATTGTTTTTATATTTATTCTTTACTTTTCAAGTAGAGAGTCAAGGAGCTCTTAATAGATAATCCTTAGCTTTCTGTTACTCAGATATAAATATAATGCAATGTAAGGGTCTGTCAGAAGAACCTCAGATTCTTAAAGATATTTTGCATAACTGGTCAGATTTTATAGTGAAGACTACCTCCAACTATAAGAGACAGTTGTAAATTTTCTGGTTTTAAAACCAGGTCTGAAAGGACAATAACTGTCCTTTCACACCTGTTTGCACCAAACCCGCATACATCCAACATAAATTATCTAAGTTTCTGTGGTACTGTTTCTGGCTTGTTAGAAACAGTAAAAACACATTTACACAGTTTTTTCTATTGTCAAACAAATAATGAAGCTGTACATGTATTTAAAAACTGTAGTGATTGGAATATTATATCAGCACAATTTAGTATATGTATGTTTGTTAGCCCTACGCATTTATATGCTCTTTATAAAAGTACATGTCAGATTGCACAGTATGCATTGAACTTGTATTTGGGATGGTAATTTTCAGATATTCCATAAGTAATCTCATTGATTTCAAATAATTGTCTAGACAGGGAGGAGCTGTGCAGTTATTTGTTTTAAAACTCAGGAAGCACCGTGAGTCACCATTATTTATTTTATCTCATTTTGAAATTAAATCTCAATCTAAAGTGTCTGTTTTGTAAGGTGGAAGAAATTTAATTTCAAAAGGTTTATTATCTTCTGTCACTGATCTCCGCTCATCTGAACATAATTCATAAGTCGTGTAAATGCTTGTGTAAAAAGATCGAGACGTTAATCACATTACTGTTATTTGTGGATCTGGTCATCCAAACCGGGTTTTATAGGCCATTTGAAGAGCTCTCAGAACAACAGATATTGATCACAATTAATGCCAACATGTGAGCAGCTGGCCTCCAGTGATCCAGTTTACAGGTTGCTAAGGACGTGATAGCATGTGGTCATAAAGTTTTACGGGATTTAATAATGCTAGATCTACAGAAGACATTTAAAGACACTCAATGTGTCAGATTCAAATGGCCACTTAGATTTTACTAAATATCATAGGGCCATTTAGTATTTATTTTGATTAAAAAAAGAAAAAAAAAACTACTTAATGTTAAAAGTGCAACCAAATATTTGGCAAATCTAGAAAATGAAAACAAGACAACAACAAAAAAGGCATTTGTTTGTGCTTGTTCTTTGACTTAAAAGACTAGGATCGATACAGATGAGAAAAATCTTTTATGGTAAGCTCTATGCAGGCTGTAATTTTATGTCAACTTTTTAAAATGTTCGTCAATAGATTGTTGCAAACAAAATATCCAAATGATTTTCTTCAATGATTGAACATGCTATACATGGTTAAAAAAAAAACTCAAAGTGATGGAAGTATATACGAGAAAGTTGTCAACATTGTCATCGCAATACTTCCCAATATCAGGATCACAAGATTTTCAAATACATATTTTACCCCTTAATTGCAAAGATGTGGGTTTCTTTGACTGTGAGCTGATTAGATGTTTAAACGAGGATGCTGGAAGAGCACAACCAAACTGCATGCAACATTGTATGTGTTTAGGGATGAAAAAACAAATAATGAAGCTCCTAAACTGAGATGATGAATATGTTTATTTCCTGATTACATGGCAATTTCATTCAACTCTGCTTATTTATGCATCTGAGTTTTTATTGCCCCGATATACAAGGCAATTTATCTCCCCTCATGGCTGCTGGAGTCATCAATCAAACACAAAGATGAATAGAGGAGTGAAGAGTGACTTCATAGCAGGTATGAAAAGTACAGCAAATAAAATGAGTAAAAGATATAAAATTGCATATTTTTCTGTTGTTGGAGAAACAAATCACTAAAGTGTTTAATAAAATATTTTTGTGCAACTTTATCAAAATCTATCCCGTATTGATCAGCTGTACTCCTACAGTAAGTTGTTTTCTAACCAGGTTTGAAAATGAACGATTGATTTAAAAATGTGACATATGTGATAAATACTGATTTATGCCTAATCTATTAACACAGCAGACGACTCTTGCTTATAATTTTATATTCCATCGCAAAGCAGATTCCTAGACATGTTAATCAAAGAAACAGTAATGGGTTTAGAAGAGGAGGAGAGAGTTATCAAAATGCTTTGACTGAACTACATGTGACAGTTTGTGATGCCAGATCAGAGGGGATCAAAGTTCAGTGGTTTCCCATTCCCTAAGAACTCCTCTCACCTCTTCCCTTTCATCCCCTCTTCAGTAACACAAAGATGGCATGCTGGCAGGGGGTCCACTGAAGTCCTGCACAACAGATTCTTGAAGGCTTTGAAGATTTTTAAGGGAGTCCTAACAAAATCCAAACCAGTGAAAAACCCCTTTGTCTTGCAGCGTTTCAGATCATTAAATCATTCTGAGCTTCCTATTGTTCCAGTCAATAACAGGCACCGTAGGCTGCAGCACTAACCTTGTCAGCAAATTCTCCTAATGTGGCCATTGAATTTCCATCTAAAGCAGTTCCTTTACTTTGACTCAACTTATTTTTACCCTTCAAAACTGGGACATGTATTCTGAATATCTGAAAATATAACAACAAACAACCTATGCAACTTAAACATTAAATACAGACAGAAAAACATCCCTCTGTCTTGCTCTAGTTGTCTTCAACAAAGCAACAGCTGCACATTGACACTGCTGATTAATAGATGCACTGAAAGTGGCTGTCTGACAACTCTTGTCTGTCAGGTATCTCTTGAGATGTAAAGTGGTGCTTGAACTATTTTCAATTCTAAACCTAGATAAGGATCCTTAAGTATTCTTCAAACTTGACTCAGGTACCTTCCAGGAGACGGAAATCTAGAGTGAGTGGATTCCTTCGTTTATTTAATGAGAAACAACATGGTCATTTACAACTAATGAATGTTGCAACAAAACTCCTTCTGTCGTTTAAGAGTGTTGGTAGTAGTAGAACGGTGAAAGACCAATAAAGAAAATAATCAGGAGGATGGCTTGTCGTGTTCTGCTAGGTCACAAACATTCTTCATCGATATATAAAGCCATCCTGCCAGCTAACCAGATTTTTCCTGTGATCAATTTCAAGTTCAATATTCTACACCAGTGTTTCTCAATTCTGGTCCTCGGGGACATGCATACTTTAGATGTGTCTCTGTTCCAGAACACCTTGTTCAAATGATTGCTTGACCTGCATGCCATCAATCGCTGCAGGAGCTTGTTAAACACCCACTTATTCAAGTCAGGTGTGTGGCAGAAGGGGAACATCTAAAACATCCAGGGCAGTGTTCCCTGAGGACCGGAATTGACAAACACTGTTCCACACTGATTGATACTGCACTACTTAGAGATCTTCTCAGAAGCCGTCAATCTTGTTTTCAACGTCACATGGCTCGCTGAGATTTTAGCTGCAAGTGTTCTGGACTATTTTCTACCAGCCACCAGCCTACTAATATTTGCCCTTTTTCTTAATTTCAAAATAACTCAAACTCATCAAATTGGACTAAGACCTGTGGAGAACAATATTCATCTCTTGGCACTATTTCTCTGTTGGATTTCGGCGTGGATTTGACTGGGCCATTATAACACATGAATATGCTTTGATCTAAACCATGGGTGTCCACCTCCCTTCAAGGCATCCAGCCTGTTTAAGATGTTTCTGTGGTTCAACAAAGCCCATTCTACTGCTTCCTCAGCATGTCAAATGCCTGCTAATGAAACATCATTTGATTCAGGTGTGCTTAACCAGGGAAGGAAGTAAAACACCATCGTACCAGCCCTTGAGGACTGATTTCAAACACCACTGATCTAAGCTATTCTATTGTAATTTTGACTTCATGCTTAGAGTCATTCTGCTAATCATTTGAACCTCCACCAGAGTTTCAGTTCCTACTCTGCCTCAAACAGCTTTTTTTGAAGTGCATTTAGCTTTTTCCATCTTCCCATCAACTATGACCAGGTTCAATATTGTTGCTGAGAAATCTGCATCTGACGTCACCATGTATTGCTGTGGAGATGATGTGCTCAAAAAAAAAAGTGTTAGTTCGTATTTGTAGAGAGGATGACACAGAATCTCTTGTCAGAATTAACCAACCGAGATGGGGATCTCTGCAGCTCCACCAGAATTACTGTGGGCTCTTGGTTGCTAGCTGATTAGTGCTTTCCTTGATGGTCTTTTAGACTTACAATTCTGGATAACAGATGAAAAAGTGCTGCACTGAGATGCTAAAAGTATGGGATATTGCTTTTCAATTATAAGTTATTAATTTATAATAGAAGCAAAAGATGACTAATAGATCAAATATCCTGTTGATCAAAACTCAAAGACAAAACAAAGTCCAGGTCCTAGAAAGAAAGAACCGAAGATTGTACACATGAACCCTTAGTAGCAGTTATGCAAAAGCAATGCCTGCACTTAGAAATAAAGTGGATTTAACACATCTCCAGGAGACTGCCATGAGCACCTGCCTTTTAACCTCTAAAAACCTCTTTTATTCTACCACTGAGTCTCATTACTGACGAACAGCACTACCAGCTGAGCGAGGCAGATGTTCTATTGTGGAGCACAGCAGCTCCTCAAGTGGCCAACATCCATCTGAAGGCGCGAGTGTGCTACAACTGGCAGCCGCAGATGAGCCAGGACAATCCATCAGAACAAGGAAAATCGAAGTGATGAAGACGCCGTATGGGAAGCGTTTTGCTAAACAGAAAACAGCGATGATCTGCCCTGCTGCTGTTCTCCACAGGGGAAAGACAACATTATGGGAAAAGCAGCTGAAAATATCTGACAGCTTCTGACGGCACTGATATTATTACTGACACAGAGAGGCACAGAAGTTTGCCAGAAATTTCAATAACGAATCGGGTTTGCCCTGTAGCCCCTGCAGCTAAAGGCTGCTAATGGAAGCATGGTGATGGGAGAGAGAATGGGGGCAGCTGGTGGCAAATGTCCAGTCAGTCTTTGTTGGCTTTTGTAGCTGCTGACAAATGCCAGCAGACAGCAGATGCTGTGGGGAGAGCAAAGCTCTATTGCTGCAGCCTGAAGCCATGTTCACCATGCCATGTTGCTGTGAACTGACTCTCGTTTATTCAGCCTCTGATGTTGTTCTGTGTCATACAGTGCAACTCCATACAGAAAACATAGCAGTAAAATCACGCCATAGAAACAAAATGTTTCAGTGTGTCTATGAAGACAGAACACGGTGTAATCAAATCCATTATGTGGAGAACAACAAAAAATATAGTATATAAAATGGTTCTTGCGTGTTCGATCAGCATTTAATTTGCCTCAGCGAGCTGTGCCATGATTTGCATTAGCATTTGCAGTCATCTGGCTTTTACAGCCCAGATGTGCTCCAGCCACATTAAGCTTGCCTCACTGATCGCAGAGAAGCTCTCCTTCTGATTTGCCAGCATACCAGAGACAAGGGGTCAGCAAAGTCAGAATGTAAAAAGACAAAAAGAAAACTGTGGCAGGCTAGGAACATCCCAGCATGAGTTATTTCAAGACACTCTTCTCCAGTTGATTGATTCCACTAAGTCTCTCCCTTAAACTGTTACCACAAGCTGCTGCAGCAACATGGGAGAGCCAGAGTCCAGACAGGCAGTTCGGTGCTTGCTGATGTGTCAGGGAAGTCAATTCAAGCCACAATCTGATGAGAGCAGTTCTAAAGTAGCAACATCAGGTTTATATGCACCCATTGGCTTCCTCTGGATGTCAATCCATACTTCACCTTATTATGTTAATATATTAAATATTGGGATCTTTACTTCATGATTTGTAAACCCAAGTTATAATGTTAATATTAGGATTGATCTTTTTTTTTTTTTGACTATGCTTGTTTTTTGTTTTTTTTTTACAATGGTAAACACAGTACCTTAAAAATATTTTTCCCCTTCAAGAATTGTTCGATTTTTGCTTCTCTTTTACATGCTTGTTTAATATTATAAAACGTGTTAATCTTATACTTTTTAGATGAATAAAAAAGCACTTTAGATATTTTATTCATTAAAGTAAGAAAGGGATCCAAACCAACTTCGTTGCCTGCAAAAAGATAATTGACATCCTTGTTAAATCATGAACTTCAGTTTCACAAGCCACACCCAGGTCAGATTATTCTGTGACCAATGGAATCAATTTAATAGGACTTGTCTGACAATACGAAGTAGGCTTAAAAATCTCAAAAAGCGACTCATGATCTAATTTGAAGAAATTAAACAAATGAAAAACAGACATTGAAGAGACTTCAGTTAAGGCTACTGTTCACCGTTCAACAATAAGAAAGAGCTAATGCAGTACCATCAAGCTTCTGTTACCACTAAAGAGCAGGAAAACAAAATAAGCTAAATTAGTTACTTTGGCTAACGTCAGTTCATTAAATAGTTTGGAGGAAATAAAACAATCTATGTAAATTGAATGGGGAGAAGTAGAAAGTATTTTTTTAAACATAGATTTCTAACAGCAAAAGGTAAATGCATTTTAGGAAGGTGATTTGAGAAAAACGTTTCATTCGAAGAAGATGTTGCGTCTTCCTTCATTGTAAGCTTGGGACTGCTGTGATCTTCATGTCTGTAATCGCAGACAGGGGGGACAAACGGGATTCCTGTCCTGGGGCCTGGGTGGAGCGAGGCTCAAATCCAAAAATGGTTTGGCTACAACGTTTCAGTAAAGTTCAAAATGCTTGGTATGCTACAGGCAAAGACAGGAAAACACAGCTTCAATTTGTCGTTCTACTATAGGTCAGGCAGCTGCTGCATCATTTTGATAAATAAACGGACTGTGGCTGTCACCTGAGGATCAAGCCTCATGTTGCAGGTAGAGCTCAGCAGCTGGACCTCTCTCATCTATGTGTCCTTTTCTCTTATGGCACTAACAAATTGAGCTATTTCTGTCAGAGATCTGTTGTATATGTTTACAAGTGGAAACCCAGGGCAGACAGGGAGCGGGTAAAAAAATAAATAAATAAAAAAAGTTGGCTTGGGAGATGGTAGAGGCCGTGCTTTTTCATATCTTGCTCTAGATCAATAGACCAAGATACAAAAGAAGATAAAAAATTTTTTTACACCTCTGGCCCCAAATCAAAATACTGTTGAGAAACTGATATTTTATTATTTATCTCTAAAAGCCACTGTATGATTTTCTTGCACAAGCATTCTAAACACAACCACCTGGTTAATAAACTGTTTAAGATAAGCCGCTGCAACTTTGCAACCTGGTCCCTGTTTTAGAGAACGGGCTTAAATTCTGAAGAGAATGCAGATATTCTGAACAAACCTGCTCAGCTCTGTGATACTCAGAATTTTCTGTTTATAATTTACCATTGCAGGAAAACTGTTTATCCACTGCCATTGGTGGCTATGCTAACTATTGAGAGGAATGAGTTGTATTATACCAGAAAGTAATGGGGGGGAGAGCAGCAGTGATTGACAGCACTAAGACCCTCCTTCTGGCTCGGGTTGGTTGTCTCTGAAATGGATCAGAGAGGTGCATTTAGAAATACTACAGAAAAAGTGACTGGTCTGCTGCTGAGTTGCTGTGCAAGTTAAGACACAGATAGCAGTTTAAATTATTTCAGGGTACACTTTAGCAAAGGAATCAAAATAGTTATTTAATAAAAAAAATATTAAATAAGATATTTAATTAATTGAATATATAAGATGGGATACCACATCAACCGTGTTGGCAAAAATGAATTAATTTTCTACTGGTCATGGATTCCCATGGAACACTATCTTCTTCCCGGATCACTGTCACAAGATTTTCTGATATCATGAATCCCTGATAGTGCAATATCCGGAACATTATTGGTGAGTGATTTAAATGGGATACAGTCACAAGACAGCGATTGTTGCCTGTAATTTAGCAACATATTTTAGCTACTCAGTTTCCATCATATATACAGCCTTGTTTTTAATGAAGTTGTATGATTTCAAAACAATTGCTGTACCATATTTTAGGCTATATTTAAATGTAAAATGATAGCTCCGAAAAGTGGGCCAAGAACTGTGTCTAATGAATGCGTCTCATCTGCCCAGAACTGCATGCACTACCATGCTCATAACAGCTGCAGGAATATTTATGCATAATGCAACATTCTACTGACATAATTTCTGTTTTGAGAATATGGCCATGATTAAAACTGGCAACAAGAAAGTCACCCTGATACATAAGTAAAGCAGCGCAAATCACAAGTGACTCATCTCCTGTCTTACATCACATGCTCAAAATATGGTAATGGTGACTCAGTTGTAACCTTCACTTCCTCACTTTCCTTCTTGAAATATCATCCTTACATAAAAATATTATATCAGCACTTTCGGAAACAAAAATGTAGGCCATATAAAAAACACTTTCACCTTCTACCTATGATTCCTTGTTGCACCTCTGGCTTATGGCTCAGGATTTGAGCTGCAGTGCCTACTTATGCACCGATATATGTGACATAACTGTTGATGACATCCCTTGGATTTTAGTCTGAAAGCAGGGACCAAAAAGGAGAGTCAAAATTTCAAGACAATGGAGGAGACTTTACAAGTGGTCTCAACAACAGGACCATTCCTCATTATTCTAATCAAAAGGGCAAACAGCTATTTAATTTATCCAGCATTTTCTAAAAAGATACTGCCTTTTCATTCTAAGTACAGCATCAGTTTAAAACTTGCTAATTTTAAGTTTTTGCCTGAGGTAAAAGAAAACATCTTTTAAAAAGTGCTTATTATTGATGATGTTGTGCATCTGCTTTTACACAGCTGAATTTCCAAAGTTGCTCTCATTCTCACATTTTGTCTTTAGATGTCAGAATGAAAATATATTCCTACACTGTGGCTGAGAAGTGACCCCTCAAGCCTGAATTTTTAATCCCTTGTTTAATCTAGACAAAGATTAAACATGACAAAAGGTGGAATTTATGAAAATGTGGATTCGATTCAATCAACATTTACTCACTCCCAACCAAAGGCACGCTCCTCCAGGACTCCAACACAACTGGACTCATTAGAGTGCATTCACACCAGCCATGTTTAGTCTGCTTTAATCAAACTTTAGTTTGTTTGTCTTTAAGCTCTGGTTTGTTCGGGGAGGTGTGAATGCATAAAACTTCAATGCAGGCCAAATAACCAAAGTCTGGTACAATTAAAAACATAGGTCTCAGTTTAGCTGAAGGGAAACCTGATGTGGTTTGAATGTATATGTGGATGCAAGCGGATCAGAGAAAGCTCCACAAGCAGGAAGCTGACTGTAGCTCAGGATTTTCTGGTCAATATATTACACTCCGCTCTGCAGGTTAGCAGAGGTGTTGTGTTGGTTGCCATGGCAACGGGTCTGTTTGCGTAGACTAAAGCTGACACAGGAAGCAAGAAAAGGCAGAATATAAGTGATTTAAAATCGTTTCACACCCGTTTATCAGCGTTAGATTCCCTTTGCTGTGGCGCACTGAAGCCGGTGTAATTTTTAAGCCTTCAATAAACAACAAAAACTGGACTAATTACCTCGTTTGTTATGCTTATCACCACGTTCTACAAACAGTTGTCAAATAGGAGGAAATATTTCGTAAAGCATAGGTGGCATGGTTTGTGAAATTTGGAACTACTTTTAACAGCAGCAATTATGTAAAATTCAATTATTAACCAAAATAAAAGAGAAATTTGCTTAGGCCTCTCTTGCACCTTGACACGAACTGATAGAAAACAAACTCTTTATAGATTTATAGCCACGGAGAATACATTTTTTACATCAGCAATTTTCTCAGCTTTAATTTAAACCATATTTTATAGAAATTAGGTAAGAAATAAAGGCGCTATAACCATGTTTTGTGACAGATTCCTGCTACAACGCATATGCAAATTGCTCCTGTGACAGTTGATGGTGGGCAGCATCAAGCCGTGGATATATTTTCCATTGGCATTTGGCAGGTAAACTGGTTAGGGATGACTCTAAGATACAGGACAATCCTGGACGAAGCGAAAGACTTAGAAGCGAAAGACTTGAGACGGAAAGAATGGATGGTTTAGATTAATAAAACATATATATGTAAATGACCCAGTCAAAACCCAGACCTACATATAATTTAGGTGTGGCTCTCCCACCAGAACAACTGTGCTTGAGCTATTTTGCAAAGAACAATGTGCAAAATTTGAGCTTCTGAATGTTCAAAGTTAATTTTTGCAGGTGTAGTTATCTACAGTGATATTCAATAAATTAGGATATACTTCCCAATGAGTCTCACTAGTCAGACTAAAAGTACCTTTTGGAAACAGCAACCTTTTAGTAGGTATTAAAATAATTTCCAGTAATCTCACATTTCTATTTTAAAAAATAGCTTATTGGCCTAATTCTAACAAAAATGTCGTGTTTGACTTAACTATAAGTGGAATATCATCATAATTAAAATAAGTAAAAGCTTTCAAACATCCATATCGGTGTAATTGACCTAAATAATGTACAATTATGTGTTTTGCTTTTTGTGTTTCATTCAGTGATAAAATTTCAAAACTAAATGGACTGTTTAATAATATTCCAATTTATTGAATGGGTTTGTATTCTGCACCAGAATAACAATTAACAGGTGCATTAATCAATACATTTGATGAGTGTGTTGGAGAAAGGATGCATCTAATCCCTGCATAAGACCAGCTCTTGAGGAGTGTACCTAGCCACCCCTGCTAATATTATACTGAGCATATTGATACTTTAACCTGACAAACTTTACTTTTAACATCTTTCGGGAACTATAAATTCTTAAAACCTCTTGTTCCATTATATTTTATTTAATTTTTGAAAGTTCTTAGTCTTACGTATGTATGTGTTTAAACAAATCTATCATGGCAGCATAGTTGCACATTTTTATTTTTTATAAAATATAGCAAATATTTACTCACGTTTTCTTTGTTAGTTTCTATCGATGCTCCATTTACTTATGCTACTACTGATCCTGGTGTTACCTTAAGGAACCATGTTCTTTAAGGTAACGATGTGTGTAAAAATAAGTTGGGTTTATGTGGAACCTTGAAGTGGGGGGGGGTCACGGTCAGGCTGATCAAAGCAAAAACCAAGCTTTGTGACGGTGCCAGCAGGGATGACTGGAGGCAGGTGAGAAAGAGATGTTCGTGTGCACTGATGGGAAGCTGACGCCAGGCGTCAAGGCCAATTGGGAAAACAAAAAAACTGTGGAGGACAAAGGCTCCTCAGCCTCTCTGAGGGAAGCTGACAACAACTGACTCACCTGACTTGGCCACAGTGTCATTTGGAAAACTTAGGTCATCCTCGGCTACCCAGGAAAAGTTCCAGTATCCTCTGGGAATCCCGCCAGCGATCCTACTGTCCAAAGATTCACCTGCAGTGACAGAAATATTTTCCATCAGCTCACAAGGTAAGAGACAAAGAAAATTCAACACTATAGAATAGCTTATAGGAGGCATTCAGCAACCGGTAATACTCTTTTTTATTTTGTACTTGTAGTGATTGTTTAAAACCACAGACTAATTAATGAAACAACAAAAACACAGCAGACTTTTAATCCATCTGTACTAGAAATATTGAAAATTAAAAGAGAACATAATATTGCATCCCAGCAGTACAACCTCTACAGATTCATTTCGTTAAATTCGATCAGTATCTCAGTGGAGATGAGTTAGAAAAGTCCAAGGAGCTACATAAATTGGTTATTGGATATCAATATACTGCATAATTACCTGAGGGTAGGTTAGCCTAATTTTGTCTGACTTCATCTTCACTTTCCAAACTCATAGACTAATTATCGCAACATCAGACTGAACTCTGATACTGTAAAGTAGATGTAAAGGCTTTTCTCCTATACTTCATGGATAACCCCATCCCTTCACATCTCACACACACAAATGCTTTTATTTTGTCCTTAACTCACAGACAATTAGAGTACAGTCAGACTAATACGCTGGTGACAGAAGAGGAGACTCCTGCATAAATCCTGCAGCCATTTTAAATTATCTTTAAAGAGCAATTGACTGTAACTGCTGCCTTTCACGGTCTGAAAGCATCATGTTCTTGTTTTTTTAGGCAAAGTTAGTGAAATAATATTACTTTTTTTGTGTGCAGCATAGCTCCCATAACACTTGGGTAAAGTTCTTGCAATGGTCTCATCCATTACTTGCCATCAAGGTCTGACTGTCTAGACTGAAAACAGATTTAATGGATTTTGAGGGCGACCATCGTCCAGTAGATTAGCAGCTCAGAAATCCTTGTCAGGAGAAATCCCTTTGTTCCTGATGTTCTCTTCTCTCCTCTTCTTGAAAACAAGAAGCTGGATTCCTACATAGTTGTCATTTTAAAATTTCAAATCTTTCTCAAATTGAATGGTTTCCTTTAACTGTCTCCATTTTTAAGGATTATCCATCCATTTTTGATAGTGTTTCCAGCCCTGGCCAACTGTACTCAACTCAACAGTAAGTTAGTGTTAGAAATATGGACACAAAGGTATGGTCCAACAAGACACTGATCCCAAACACACATACAAATGGTTTCAAAATGAGTAAAGCAGGCAAACAAAGTTTCTTCAGTCCTAATTCTAATCCTTTGTTATGGAAACTATGCAACAGAGATTTGAATGAATTCTATCAATTCTCCCAAGAGGGTTAAATATCAGCCAGAAATGTGTTAGAATCTTGGCGATTACTGCAAAAAAGTGTTATTTCTCTGCACCTCTCCCAGGGATGTTTGACCAAAAATTATTGGCAATGTACCTTTTATATTTAAAACAGCATGTATATATTTTACTATTTAGATTGGAAACAATTGGTATTTATATGAAGTTTAATAATATTAAAAATTTGTATGTTCAATGCATTTGAAACTGGCAAACATAGAGGACCCTAACACAAACTGTGCAGTTGAAAATATCTTTAAATCTAATGGAATAATCAAACCACGGCTTTTTCTATACAGCGCAATGGTTTTACAAATAAAAGAGATAGCAAAATGCAGTTTGCTCAACAGATGAGTGAACCTGAGCTTGACGAATTGTTAAAGTTTATTCCTTAATTAAAAATGTTCCAGCATTAAACATCAACTGATAACATGTCCAAGAAACGTAGCAAAAATATAGAGTTGGCTCCTGTGAGCTTTAAATTATTTATCAGTTTGTGTTTCTGTTTGGTGCATGGAACTGAGAAGGCTGGTGGTTTTAATGTCTTTCAAAATATATTCATAGAAAACATAAACACAATCTCCTCCACACATTCAGGGGAAAGTTAATAGTGTTACTTTTTTCCACCCACACCCAGAAATCTTTCAAATACAGAATGGATTGATGAATAAAGATAGAGTCACACTGTCACTTTAATATCCCTATGCATGAACATACACCCTGCTCTATCTTTTTTGACTCTAGTATGAGCAATACATTGTAAAGCAAAGGAAGAGTGTTTTCTGTTCGCTTTTTGACAAAGTAATTCCATCATACACATTCTGTATGATGGTTGGATTTCCAAATGATTTCCTAAGCCCAGACATCTCTACAGGACAAAATGTTTTATTTTTAATAATATTGTGCATTGGTCCAAAAGGTCCCCAGAAACCTAAAAACTAGCAGACGAAACCAGTGGAGAAAAACAGAAAGGTTCACAAGACGGCAGAGGAGCAAATAGTTTTTTGTTTTTTTCTAGACAATACTACATATGATGTATGTGATGCTTGTGGCCTCTGTTTCATAGCAGTGCAGTGGTCCAGAAAAGAAGCCAATTGTCCATGAAAAGTGGAAAAAGGGTAAGTGCCCAGGTAGTAGATTTGCTGCTCTGCTATAGCTTAGAGATGGTGTACTCTAAAGTGGGACCATAAGGATCCTGGAATGCTTTTCTTTCCCTTAGGATAACTGGGAATTCTCTTCTAGTGCTTCTTGTATGTAAGTACATTTCTAATAGACTTGATGACAAAAAAGGTTATTTATGTGAAGTAAAGTGGTATGATGTATGGAATAAAAATTAAAAATAGTATTAAATTTCTTAAATACTTAGTGATAACAGTTTCACAATGTCTACCATATGGAGAAAAGTACCTTTCATTGCACTGGGGTCTTTTTGACTAAAAATAAAGACACCAATTGTCCATGAAAAAGGTGAAGGTTTTTGCCTCCTCTTCTGTGTATGTCATCAGTTCTTTATTCTGATCTTTTTATTCTAGCCAGGTAAAATTCTGGGACTCTAGCAACTATAAAGCCAACTAAAAGTTTTATTTGCTGTGATTTTGAAATAACTGGCCTATTTAAAACATAATCCACCCTGGTTTCATCTTCAAATGATCAGGAATGATTTAGAATCCCTCCGTTCAATCATATTTCTTTGATCTAAATAAAGCTGCATGTACTACAGGTTCTTTCACCTTAAACATTACTCTTGTTTAGGGTTTTGGGGTAATGTGTAAAGCCATCTCTATTCCAATGATTACATCGAAACAGGTCAGTATTGGTAATGAGAAATCTTGTAGCTGATATAGGTTGGCACTTAGATACAAATTTTGTATAACATTATGCACTGTTTCATATTTTAAATTCTTTATTACATATAATTTATGGAATAACTTATTTTGTTTAGTATACACGCCTTGGTATTATTTGATTATTTGCATTTCCACATGTAAATTTCATGTCTTTGTATTTTCTCCACTCTTTGGCATAAAAACCTTGTTTTGCTGAAAGAAGATTAGGCTTGACGAAGGCATTTGGAAACGTAATGAAACACAACAGCAGTATCAAGCAGTTTACACCTAATTAAAAAGGAAATGAGGAAGCAACTCCCCCCTTTTACCCTGCTGCGTTTTCATATGCTCCGGACCTCGGCGTCCCAATTGTCCTCTTCTTTCCCCATTAATTAAAGATTTACCAGGGGATACATACATTACTGCCTAAATAAATTGATCACTTGTCCAGCCCAGTGACGTGCCATTAAATGCTTGTCAAAGTCCAACAATGCCACATCAGCTGACAGAGGCCTGGAACTGGCTGCTCTCCTTTTACTACAAAAGGCCCCATTGATTTCCATCAGCAAACTAAGGCTTTCATCAAGGCCTTCACAAAATGCCACACAAACTCTTAAACCACAACAACATTCATACACCTTACTGCACAACAATTAGCACATGTTTCACGCAATCATATCCTGCAGATATATGGCACTGGCTTCATCTCCAAAACATGAGGTTGCTAACAAACGTTAATGCAGTTGTCATGTTTTTCTAATACTGAAGTCTAAGAGGTTAAGCAAAGCAGACAGATTTAGGTGTTCTTGTTAATATGCCACCTTTTGCGTTTGCCGTAAGCTGTAAGTCTGGGGAAGCGTTTGTCATGTTCTTGGCACAAACCCGGTCTTGTAAACAAGCAGAGGTTTTTTTACTCCAGTTGTAGAATGCAGCCTATTAACTCAAGAGTGCTGCCCATGAAACTCAACTTGAGGCCTCCAGTAACACTTCTGTAGAGAAGGAGGCCATCCCAGTAAACTCACTTCTTCCTCTCACACAGCTGTCACGGGACTTTAAAGGCAATACAAAAACAGGAATCACAGCCTGCTGAAAGGAATTCACTAACATAATGAGGGTTATATGAAAGAAAAGTGATTCTTAAAGGAAAGATGAACATTAAAATCAAGAAAGCAGCAGTTTTACATTGTAAATATGCTTCTAGTATATGACTGAAACATCAAAGGCGTCTTCTTTAACTGTCTGTCGGATGATGAATGTATAGCTCCTCACGAAGTGAATTTTGCTCTGATCATGCAATGCTTCAAAACCAGCATGCTCAAGATTAATAACATCAGAGGACTGTCCCTGACAGTACTTAGGCTCCTCCAAAAGGTTAAAAATGTTCATTTTTGTATGTTATACAAAAAAGTGCTGTCTCAAAAGAACTAAAGATTTCATCAAAGAAACAAATCAATTTATTTCAGCACAACACTGGCTGGTCTTCCTTGGCGTGCTCTAATGGAAATTATTTTACTCTTGCACACTGATTGGCCTCTCTTTGAAGCTGTACAACACCAATCAAGCCAACAGCGTCACATCTATCCACACGAAGCCTCATTTTCAGAAATGCTTGCAATGCATAACAAATGACTCATCAAAAGAGAGACATCTACAGTAAAGAGCCAAGAATCTCAGTTTTAATGAAGAC
The DNA here is from genome assembly GCA_903067095.1 of Girardinus metallicus. Lineage (NCBI taxonomy): Eukaryota > Metazoa > Chordata > Actinopteri > Cyprinodontiformes > Poeciliidae > Girardinus > Girardinus metallicus. Next base: position 18,344 of record CAEGAE010089813.1, on the reverse strand, counting down.
AGTCATTTAAATGCCCAACAACAGGAAAATGATTTGGAGCAGGTCTTACACTTTGGCCATGACTGCTAAATTTTCATAGAGGTAACTGAACTAAATTAAATTTTCGTGGCTGGCGTTGATAATATTATTTCTTGTTTTAAATCATTCTTGTGATTTTTAAAAAAATAAATTTAGCTTAACTTGATATTAGTAAACAACAATAATCTACTCGGGTCCTTGTTACCTTTAGTTTACTGGTCAAACACACTTTCATAGACAACTCTGTTTTGCCCGGTCACACAAGTGCAAGATTTGTTTCATGCTTTTTTTTAATTATTATTATTTTGTAAAAGTACAACTTCTTAGTATAATTTTGGACAACAGCACTATCTTTGAAGTTATGGGAGCAACTTTTTATAAACTTTATAAGGCAAATATGTATGAAAAATAAAATGGAGTCTAGAGAATTATAAAATATATTTTATCCCAATATGCAGGTTTTAGAACAATAAATTTAACAAAACACCAAAGTTTAAAAAAATTTTTTTGAAAGTGGTATCCCATTATCCTGCAACCTGCCATTTATTTTAGTCAGTGTGAAATACTCCTGATTAGTCTAACACGGCTGTCACACAAATTATTCCTAAAGTTTCTCTGCAATAAAATTCCTGAAAAGAACATATCCTGTTACTTTAATAAGAGGTTTTATTTTGATATCTTACAATCCCGAATGAATATGAAAAAACTCAGTGTACTAACTCATGTGCCCTAGTTCCACACATTCAAATTTAGCTGCAGAGTTTAAATATTTTAAAGGAGTTAGAGGCAAGTTTCAGTAGGGAAGTGAGGCAGCAAGCAGAGTTTCAGAGATTAAAGTAATTCCCACAGAAATGAATGAACTTCCAGGAGACTCGCATAAAATGTCTTGCAAATATTCCTTTTGGCTCCACCATCAACTCCAATTTATATAATCGGTACATTATGTCACTGACCAACACAAAGTACTGAATGATTGTGCAGGAATCATGCGAAAGAAAGAGGAAAACAAAATTTCAAAAATGTTTTACAAATATGAAGCTTGAAAAGCATTCGGAAAGTTAAGTAAACAGAGTTCTCCTGTGTGTTATGTAACCTCAACACGAATACCATGAATTATCATACATCTAGTTAAGAACACCATCTTGCAGACCAAAAATACAACAGACACCAGAGATTAGGCTATGGAGAAGATTAAAGCAGGGTTAGGTAATAAAATAGTATTAAGAAAAACTTTTAACATCTCACAAAGCTCTGATCAATTAATAATCTAAAACTGCAACAAGTATTGCAAACACAAACCTAATCAGAAAGACTGTACACATAAACTGACCGTTTTAGCAAGGAGAAGTGGCCAGTCGTCCAGGGTAACTCTGGTGGGAGAATCTGTTGGAAGAACAACTCTTCGCCAGCACTCTACAAACCTGTTTAAATATATCCATAGCAACAACCATTTTAAGTTTGAGGAAAACATGTGGAAGAGCACCCACTAGTCAGAAGACCTAATACAGTGAAGACAAAAAGTATGTAGTCAGTCACCAATTGTGCAAGTTCTCCCACTTAAAAAGATGACAGAGGCCTGTAATTGGCATCATAGGTAGACCTCAACTATGAGAGACAAAATGAGAAAAAAAAAAAAAATCAGAAAATCCCATTGTCAGAACATCACTGCTTTAGAGGAGATCTGCTTGGAGAAATGGGCCAACATTCCAGCAACGGTGTGTGCCAACCTTGTGAAGACTTACAGAAACCTTTGACCTCTGTCATTGCTAACAATGGATATATTACAAAGTATTGAGATGAACTTTTGTTATTTACCAAATACTTATTTTCCACCCTTATTTTCAAATAAGTTCTTTAAAAATCAGACAATGTAATTTTCTGAATTTTTTTTTTCTCATTTTGTCTCATAGTTGATGTCTACCTATGATGGCAACTACAGGCCTCTGTCATCTTTTTAAGTGGGAGAACTTGCACAATTGGTGACTGACTACATACTTTTTTCCCCACTGTAGATTACAGCATCATGCTGAAGTCAGAGTTAATGGGAAAACGAATGAAGGTACATATGGGACCATCCTCGAAGTGAACCTGTTAGAGACTGCAAAAGATTTTGAAATTGAGCTTCGTCTCTCTGTAGGGCTGCCACCCAAAGCATAAAGTCAGAGATGTAGTGGGACAGATCAGATCAAAGCGAAGTCATGTGTTAGTATGGCCCAGTCAAAATCCAGTTGTGGATCTATTGTGGAAAGACTCTTCATCCAGTCTGGCTGAGCTTGAGTTGTTTTGCAAAGTAGAATGGGCATATGTTACCTTCTTTGGAAAGCTTTCTTCTCAAAGAAAGCTGGACAGGATAAAGACATCAAAAATATTTGCCGCAGAAATCACAGCAAAAGTATTGACTTGGGATGAAATGCAAGCTTCACTTTTTAGATGTTTGCTAGGAAAAAACCTTTAAAACCAGGTGTCATTTTCAACCTTCGTTATTGTGCTACTTTAGGTTGTCACATTCGCTTATAATCCTCCCAAAAAACACTGTAGTTTTATTTTAAAGGTTTTGTTGGTTCTAGTGGGCTTTATTTGAAAATAGTTCGACAGGAAATAGGGTAATGAGAGAGGGGGAAGACATGTGGCAAATGTCGCCAGGACGAGAATCAAACCTGCAATTACCACTACGAGGACTAAGGGCTCCATACATGGGTCATGCTTTGACCACCATAGACCGCAGTGTTTTATGTTACATAAAGAAATACAGTTTAGTCCGACTAAAAGCTTTGAGAGGTGTAAGAAAACCCTTTAACCACATTGACAGCTTACTCTCTTCAGTTTTGGCAAATTCATCTTACCTTCTTTTTAAAATCTATTCAAGCACATTGCTGAAATGAAAAAAAAAAGACATATTCTAAGTCAAAGATAAACAGAACTTGGCAAGACTACTGAAAGGGGCAGGAAAAAAAATTATAAATAAAATCTGTAATATTAAAGAACTTTAAAATGGCAGTATGGACTCCTCTAGTAGACCTTGCCAACATTTAATGTGCAGCTTGACTCTCAAAGGAAACAACAACTGAAAAAGAAGCTGGCAGAACAGACGTCTGGGTTATTTCCACAATTTGGTCACCAGGTGGGGATCCAAATCTAATTTCCACATTTTTTGGAACAGCAGCAGGCTGTCTGTCTGGTTGCCAACAGGAGGCAGACTCACATGGCCTCTCATGCCCAAACACAAAAACATCCCAGCTTTGGTAGACATAAGCCGGTTTCTGTTCTCACTGTGATTTCACTGATATTCTAACAAGAGAGGCATTCCTGAAACCGGGCTTAAAACTTATCAGGGTGTGTCATGGTTGGGACGTGTAATGTGTTCAAATCACAATGTACCCCTCTCCTCTACTGTTGTGCTGGTCAGGGAGATGAATTTTAGGTCAGGCCTAAATGAAATTATTTTTACAGAAGCTAAAATTTCTGCTTATGGTCTAATGTCATAATTTCATACTTTTCCAAGCTCAATTTTCCAGAGTCATCAGTCCATTTTTCCACCTGTTATCAAAGTTAAGATACAGAGGTTGAGTATGAAATTAATGGTGTAAATTTATCCATCCACAGAACGGAGGACTGGAAAAACTGATGGATGGAGACACAGAGGGACAGATAGATTAATGAACAGACAAGATAAATGGAAGGATGAATCGACAAATGAAAGGATAGATTATGGGGCAGACGTATAAAGACACAGATAGTAGGACAACAGACGATTAAGTAGACAGGACAAATAGGTAGATGTATAAATTAATGAATAGATGGGCAGATATACTAATGGATAATGGGGAGGCAGAGATCGCTAGATTGAGGGAGGAGTAGATGAATAGATGTACGGAAAGAGGGTTGGATAAATGGATGGATGAATGGCTGTACCAGGGACAGATAAACAGATGAACTGGTTGGATAGGTAGATCCATTTCTTGATCAATGCATTATTCAGATGACAAGCCCATGTGCAAACTAAAGTAATTTTTGACTGTGTTTTCTTTTTCCATAATCATCCAGACCTGAACAAAACTTCAATTAAGCGGTGAACTATCCCAGAGCCCAAAGAAATCCATAACACTGAAAAAACCCAAACTATTTATATATTCTGTCTGTTGTGGCCTGACTAACTGAATAAAACTCTTTCAAAATGAAAAAAATGCACACTTTGATTTTCAAAATAAAGCCTAGTTAGCAGCAGAACGGTGACGAATAAATAATTAGCAAACAACAAAAAAGTTGCAAATAAGATGTCTACATCTTAAATGACATCAAATTTAAGATGTCATTTAAATTTTGAAGGATTTGAATGCAAATCCTTCTTTTGAATTTGCATTGTTTTAAACTGTACTCAAGTAGCTCATAAGCCCATTTCTCTATATGAGTTGACCTTCCTTTTGGTTAAGTTAATCCAGGAAACCGGGCTGCAGCAGGGAGCCGAGATAACATCAAGAGGAACACTTCTCTAGTTTCCTCTCAAACAGTAGTAATGACCAACAGAGGAGTTTTTTGTTAGTGTCTACTAATCAAAACAAAAAAAAATCCATGATGGGTTTTGATTTATAGACACTGTACCTAGTAAATAACATAAACACTAGGCAAATCATGTTCAGACTGTACCTTTGATCAACTCTAGAAAAAGCAAAAATGCAAATGCATGTATTTAAAAACAGAAGAATAATTAACTGCGTTGATATCAACTGATAAGCAGGATTAAATAATCAGTGCAGTTATCAATAGAATGCCATCGAAACATTTAAAGCCAACACACTTCCTTAGAGAGCAGAAAGCCTCTCCATATAGCACCTAAACGCACCTTTTCGCTTTTTATAACAAAGCAATGATGTAAGTGGGCAGTTTCTAATTGTGAATCTCTAAATAGCTTATAAACAGCATCAGCAGAAACACATCTGCTTTTGCAAACTCTACTGTGTGGAAGAATAACTCTTAGGACCGTCTGACCATGATTTCAGATTTTCTGTGTCGTTACATCATCAAAGCACCGACTGAAAAACATCTGAAACGTTCTTACTCCATGACAGAGAGCTTTTCCTCAAGAGACAGTCAATATGTTTGTGTGTACATTGAACCGGATTGTTTGATATTTCATGTACAGCTAAAACATTCATTAAAGATCAAGTTTTAGAACCCGAAATGAACAACACCGAGCGATAACTGTAGTTTCCTGTGAATTCCACATTGAGCAGCTCAACATCAGCAATTTTTCCTTAGTAATGTTAACTTAAAGCTGAACCAGACCAGTTTGGGACGAGAGTAAAATTTTCTTTACAGCACATCAAGCCATGGCTTCTTATTGACTGAGGTGTCTTCAGTACTGGTTCAGATTATTCTTTCAATCAAAATATTCTTAAAATAACTTAAACTATTAGCTGGTCTAAAACATAGTACAGTTTGTAATAGGGTATTAGCCGTGGCAACTAAAGAGAGAGAAAAAGACCACTATAGAGTCAAGTCAAACAGTTTTAGGATACTGCAGTCTAAAACCCTTTGGTCACCAGTTTTGATAGTTCAAAAAAATGGAATAGATTTTGGATGCTTTTTTAGCATGTTGGTATATTCCTTCCCTACATCCGAGACTTGTACAGGATGAAGGGAAGGAATGAAGATTAGCTTCACATACGTGGAGTATTACAGCAGTAGAGCAGTAGGGGTGCCCTTGCAAGCAAAAAGAAATGGAATGAAGAGAAAAATGAGAGGCATAACCATCAAAAATGGGTATTTATGACATACTACTTTCACATACATATATTACATGCAGAGTACCTAATTTTACTCTAGATTTTTGGAGAATCACCAAGTACCTTATTCAGAGAGCTTTCTATCGCCTCTCGAGATTTGGGAAAAATAAGTTCCTGAAAATGAGACGTAAACATATCCTGGATTGGCAATATGAGGTACTGATCAAAATGTTGCCCCTAGTTGTAATATAGAATATCCAAAGAATATGCAATTATATTAGGTTATTCATAGTGCTGTAGCTCTGCCCAAGAGCATTACACACTCTGGATAGGGCACAAAGTTGCCAGGGACAAAGGGGACACCAAAAGTATCAGGTTCAATCACTATAATTAATCATAACTAATAACTATAACATATTTAACTGAAAATGTGTGAAGCATGTTAATAGATGTTACAAATACAGAACAAATTTGCTCCAGAAAAAAAGATACATTTCTGCCTGTCTGCCCCACTCCATGCCTCCCAGTGAACCAGTCTTTTATGTCTCAATCTCAAATTTGGCAGACACCTTTGAACACCTCAAAAAGGCATCAAGAGTCAGGGTGGAAACGAGAAAAAGAAGAAAGACGGAATGATGCTCACGTCTCTCTCTCCATCTAAGTGTGTATGCCGCTTTGTCGTGGAGAGATGGGAGGGAAACAAGTGAGATGAATGATCAAAATTATTTTACTGTTGTTGATGGAATAAACGTTGCAAAGCTTCATTCTGCATGCAGTCAGCATGTAAAATACATCCATATTGCTTTGAACAAATGAAAGACAAACACATAAATTTAAATACTGTAATAAAAGCAACAGCTATGTAATGTTCACTCTGGTCTGAAACCATCAAAAGAGAAAATCAGTTTTGATAAAATTTCAATTGTAAACAAATAATAATCAGGTTTCCAAATCAGCTGCTCTTTCAAGGTTATATAGTTTATACATGCAGTCTTTTCTAAGATCTTTACCTGAGGTTAATGATGTAAACCTGTACTACCTGTACTACCTAAAAGAATAATATTCCTTTAAATCCTTGGAAATATATTGGAGTGTGAGAATACAAGAAAAAAATGAGTCATCAGACTACTACTCCACATCTTGACAGACCTTGGTTAGTTAATTATATTTTTGCGAGGATGCTCAAGCAAAAACACCTCAGCTGGAATCCATTTTTAGGTTAGGTTTTGGTGAATTGTTATGCAAACACAGGCTGTTGAGAGCGGTCATTATCCAATTCTGTTTAGATAGAAACAATGGCCAGTCATTACCGCCATCACATGCTTACCATCAGGGCCCAGTCATTGATCTGATGTCTCTCCTATAGATCTAAACACACACTACCTCCATTTAGGAAACAGCAGGCTTTGTGACTGAACCTTCCCGACAACCGTGAGCCAAACAATGAAGCCACTTGCAAAGTCTCAGTAGGTGCTGCCCAACCTAGTTATACCTGCTGAGCATATAGCAGACCTGGCTGAATGGCACAATAATGAAGTTGTTAACTTTTGAACTGGAGAAGTTTGATTCTTGTTCATGATATTTGTCACTGATTAACTGTTTTTTTTTTTTTTTTTTTTACATACAGTACAGATACACCAAGAAATTATATCAATTAAAAGTTATTTTATTACATTAATTTAATTTAAAATCTGAAACAGAATATTGCATAAGACTAACATAAGATAGACTTCAGATCCATAAAAGGTGTATTGCAACCAATACAATTTTGGAAACACTGTTGATTCAACAGATGCATCCTGTGGAAGGAAAACAGCCATTGTAAAAAGTGAACAGTTTTCCAAGGTGTGGACTAGAAGCTGGAGTCAATGCCATGGTCGTCACATTGAAACTGTTTCTGATTCAAAGACTTCAGATGCTAAGGTGAAAAACAACTGGACAGTTTTCCCGGCCCTTGTTTGAGATTGAACAAAATTTTGTGTTTTATTGAGAAATACCATCTCAGATTCTGGACGTAGAGCAGAAAGGAATAGAAACCAAGTTGCTTGTGACATTAGCACAGCCACAGAATGATTAGGGAGTCGTGTCATCTGGTGGTGTTGGTCCAGTGTGTCCATCCTCCATGTCACACTGCATTGATGCAGTTATACGAGACACAACAAAGCACAGGGAGCATGTAAAGTTCAGTACATGGACTTACTTTTCAATAGACTAATATTTGTATATTAAAAATCCTTTATTGGTCATATGTAATGTTTTTATTGTTCAAGAAACGAAGTTGCAGGCATAAATAGTCAAATCTAACATAAATAAATGCTTGAAATTTATTACTCAGCGTGTAATGAATCTGGATAACACATGAGTTTAATTTCTGACTTGGACTGTTGAAATTAATTAAATTTATGCTGATATAGTAATTTGTTGAGATGCGCTGGTTTTTACTTGGACGTACAGCCCATAAAACCACTACACCTTCGTATATTTCTCTGGACGTATATTTCTTTGGAGTGTGGAACAATACACATGATAGCACAACTGCTGTAAATTGGTAGCATAGAAACAACTACTGTATAATTATGTGTCTGTGTGTGTGTGTGTGGCCTGTGGTTGACCTACCCTGAGTGAAAGCTGCCTTTTACTAAATTTTAAATTGGATAGTCTGGGAGAGAGCTGGGCTCTTCCAGCTGATGGACTGATGGCTTCTGCCTTTGAGTACAAGCATAGCCATGAAGTTGCTTGCGTAGCTCTTAGTCAATGCAAAGAGTGTGAAAGAGCTAGTGCTAAGTTTTGATGATTATTTCAAATTACTGAATATTGCCTGTATTTTAACCAATTTTTTTTTTTGTTGCACATAAGAAACTTAACAACTGAAATCCAACTATTTTTCATAATCGCAGATGTAGGTGAATGTGGTTTCGTTTTCTATTCAGTCTAATAGAGTCCTAAAATAAGGATGACAAAAAAATTGATCTAAATTCAGGACTACTTTGCATTACCTCTCTGGAGATGTAGAATCTTGAATCCACATACTGTTGCTGGATAGCTAAGAGCTTATTTGCTGGATGAGTAAATAAACTCTTGGCTGAGCATTATACCTGGAATGCTTCAAAACAAAAATCTGTCTAAAATTTTATGAATCGTAATGGCTTTAAAGCACATTATTAGCACTGAGGAATTATGTGCTAATTTTAAATTAAAAATCAGTTTTTCTTCAGTGAATCAGATGAAATGCAAACATTATTGCCAGGTAATACAACTGTAGCCCTCTCAAAAACCCTGTTGCTGTGACCTTTCGAGGGCTCTGTAAAGCATTGCTGTATGTCCATGTATCACAGTCAATTACACACCTTCGTATTTCTCTTTTTTGCAAAGGAAAAGTACCAATTTAACCGTCACTGTTGCCTTGGAAAAATCTGTATGCAGCATTAAAATATAGGAAAAAAATAAAAATTTATTGATCTTTTGTCTGTTATTTGGAAAATGTAATCTTATTCTGAATGTCAGTAAAAATATATATATATCTAAAACAAAGAACGTTGAACCTCTTTTCAACAGTCTGACTTTCAATGAGCTGTAACATATCAATAAAGCTACTGCAGTTCATATTAAATCCATATTTTATCATGTATACGAATCCATGCACAAAAATCTAAATTTTGACATTGATAGCTCAGATAAAAATAGCAACAACTGAAGTCCCTTTAAGTAATAAGTGCAGTAATTAATTTTAATCAATCCCATATAGCTGCAGCAGTTAGCCTTTATTAGTGGGTCCAATCTCCATCCAATCATCTAACCCAGAGATTTTCCATCAGATCAAAGTTAAGACGATCAGGTCACTAAGTTCTCAACGAAATCAGCAACGCCTTTGTTCACAGCATCATTACAGTTTTAGTAGCTACTGTTTTGACAAATTACTGGACCAACTGGTTCTCCTCTGGGTCCAGCAGAACAATGGCAATGCAACTGCTCCATTAGACATCATCGACAGCAAGAATTGAAAAATATGCCCAGCGGTGGCAGCAGCATATTCCCAACATGACAGCATGTCAAAGGAATAAGATCCATCTCTTTTGGTTTCCAGTGAACGTTAATGTGGAGCACGGTCGAAACCAACCATTCTTAATTACATCAGAAGCTAATTGCTGTAATGCAGAAAATGAATTAGGGGGAAATAGAAAATAGTTGGGGGGGGGGGGGGGCATCAGAGCCTTTTGTGAGCTGAAAAGAAATAGATTGAAACAAAGCAACACTATTTCTATTTTCTATCTAAAATGCTCAGATATAGCTATTGGCCAATAGCAGATTTAGAAAAATACCACGGTTTAATTAAATGACACATTTAAAAATCTGAAAAATGGACCTCAGCATTATTACTGTGGGTTAAAACTTTTTTCTCTCCAAATACCGCTGGCTGAGCCGTCAGTCAGTTGGCAGCAAGAGGAAGATTTAGTTTTCTAACAGCAAATACCAGTCTTAAGGCGACACTGCCTTATAGCAAAGCTTTGCAGTAAATTATGAGAGCTTTAGACACCCTCGAAAAATAAACAGTCTATTCCAGTCTTGCTAATTAACTATCTAACTTGTCTTTGAGGAAGTAGGATGTACTGAACATTTTAGAAAGCTTTTATTTCAATCTCTTGTGCCATACTTATTGGCAGGCATTTGCATAATATAAACATAACAGATTAATTTTTGTTATTTATATTTTAAGATGATCAGGGTGTTTACAAACCTTTAATTAAAAACCCATGACTGCACAGTATTCTGGAGTATAAATGTGTTGTGAAAAAGAGTTCCATTTTATAAAACAATGCTAAAAAATCTCTAAGACTCACTGTTAGAGAACAGCTGTAAAGATGGGATCTTTCATGGGATTGTCGAATCTCCACAATAAGCATTTCTTTCAAGACTTTCATGCCTGTATGAGGGTTGACAATAATTGTGGAGGGAGCTGTAGCGGCGCAAAAAATGAAAATATCACAATCAAAATGAAACATGCACCAAGAAATCTGCTGGTGAGTGGAAGAAGTTGATTTTCTGCTTGATTGGCCCCAATCCATGACCTATGGGTTAACCACTTTTAAACCTAAACAAATCTTTTTAAGATTAGATACTGTGCCACACATAAGCGCTACCACACTGGGCTGACAACAGTGTACTCTAGTGTTGACACTGTTGTTGAAAGAAAAATACAAAAAGTTAGATATTTTTAGTATTAATGTTGAGCTTAATGCTGAGCCTAAGGTACAAATGGCACGAGAACCTATATTAGAGGCACCTGTTTCTATTGCAGTTTATTCAGGCTCAACGTGAGAGAAAGACATAAAGCAGAAAACAGAAAAGCTAAAGGGGCTCTGCTTAATTCATTTCAGAATTTGAATTGCCGAATGCCCTTATAACAAAGCTTATAGGGCACTGCATGGAAATCTCCATGTATTATTTCTATGGAACATACATGGAGACTGCTGTTTTAGTTATACAAAAAGCACTAATCATGTTAATCCCTAATGTAAGACCTTAAAGACAAAAAAAATAGTAAATACATGAAATAAATAATCTAAATAAGCTAAAATACTTATTGAAATGTTAAAGTTTTTGAAGTATTACTTGTTTGGTTTAAGGACAAGATCAATCAGTCATGTTTTCCAGCAGCTCCCGGAGGAGAAAGGCTGTCGTACTCCAGGCATCGCGCCAGTCATTTTAAGGATGCTTATCGGTCCCCCAAGCACGATGAAAACCCGGGCATTATCATCAATCAATAAGATCCTCACGGGCCGAACTTGAAAATTGGACGTTATGCTGCTAACACGTAGCTTAGGTGAACAACTCATAGGCGGAAGTGAGAGCCCTGCGCAACGCAAATAATGTCCCGGTCTGAACACGGTGCGTTAAATAATAAAACACAATTTAACGAAGCTTCGAGGCAGATAAATTTTCCTTGAGGAATTTTAATAATCAAGGTACTCTCGACTCATTTGAGGAATCGCATAGAATTAGACTGAATAGATCTGCCCGTATGGATCGGGCACAATGCCACTACTACCTAACCTAGAATTTTTTTGATATTAGGCCTGATACAGATAGTAACATCGAATTGGTGCATCTCTAATTCTTATTAGGCTATTCTTTTGCAAAAATTTGAAAAAATAAACTCCTTTTGATACTCTGCTTTGGGCATCAGTGTTTAAACTCTTAATCAAGCTCTGTTCACTTAGACAACGGCTTGGAAGAGGCTGGAAAATATAATAAAGTTTTCAGTTCCCTGTCTGAACTAGACTTACATCTCTTTCTCCTGCTACGTGGCAATTGTTTGAGAGGATCACCTCTTCCATTCTCACTAATGTCAAGCACGTCTCAGTGAAAACTAAATTATAGAATGAAGGAAAGATTTTCAAACACGCTGGCAAAGGCGTTCTTTCATTAGACAGCTATGACTTCGATGATGTCTCCACAGCGAGTCACGGAACAAGAGAGAAAATATTATTGAAAAGGAGACAATCAGAACTCCTCTGAGCTGAAAAGCCAGACTCTGCCAGCCTCCCTGCACTGCAAATCAATTACTGCAACACACAATAACACACGTACACTCATTTTGTGCTCAGCCCCTCAAATTTTGGCAACAGCTGTGCCACATGTTTTCCCCCACAATCCAACCAGAAAGAGTTGCAGCTGCATAAAAATGGACATGATTTACCACTGCCCCTGTAATCACTGGAGTTAATGTGACGCAGGAAAGCTTTTAAAAATTGAAACAGTACTCCATAAATCCAGCCTGACTCCTGACCTGCCATTTCCCCTCTCTACTGTTTTTGCCACTATCTGCTTGTTTGAACCCTCTCCAGTCTCCACAGTTGCACAGAAACACACACATTATCCCTTTTTGTTAGGTAGTCAGTCCATCCAGCTACCTCTTCACACATCCAGCTGCTCTTTATTCTGTGCCATTCCACTCCTCTACTGCAGGGCAAGCCGCAGCTAGTAAATCATCTCCACAGCTTGTTAACAGTTTGTCCCTTGACATTTCTTCGGCAGAGTTGTATAAGTGGACGTGCTGCTGTGTTTTAAAACCACTTAACATGCTTTGTTTTGATTTTAGTTTCCAACTGAAATTTTTTTTAACAGAGTAGGTTTTAGAGAGAACCTTGCAAGCCTGATGCAATGTTTGACTACACTGATCAGAGAATTCACCACTGTTAAGCATTTTTGCACTACTGTATTCAAAAGCATGCAGAAATAAGCATTTAGCATAAAGATTGTGTGATGCTGTAAACATTCCTCAGTGCTACATGCTTTCCAAGAATAAGAAAATAATCACTGCAGAAATATGAATATATAGTTATAGAATAAGTGTCTGGGTAAAAATTGAGTCTTTTCCTCATGAATCAATACAATTGGTTAAGGCATGTTTCTGTTTAAAAGCACAGCTTGGATGAGTAATGTATTCTTGAGCTGTCATTTCATGCACACTCTCACTGCCTCCGCTTGCAGCTGAAAATAAGCACAAAGAGAGCTACAGGATTTCATAAAGATTTTGGTGCTTTTTTGGCTACATTAATTATTTACAAACACTGCGTCACTGTTTTATTTACAGCCCTTCTCACATTAGCTTTACTGTTATTAGGAATACTAGGAATCTACTGGGTGTTAACAGATGGTTTTAAAGCGAAACATCATAACCTCTATATATGCTAGATGAAAATATTGAATTTTCTAACTCAAAAGATCAACCATTGTTTAATAAAAACTCACAAGTCAGAGCGACATGTGATGCAAACAAGCAGAAACTGTGGGTTTTTAATCATGGAGGTTTTAGCCGAGATACTGGCTTCTTTATCTGCAGAAATTCTCCTCTTAGTAGTTTCAATAATTTGGTAAACACACTTTCATAATGTTTCACAGACTTTTTGAATCAGAAAAGCTATAATGCTACATTTCTGGTATTGTGGCAGAGCTGGACTAAAAAGACAATACGAAGTCACGTGAATTTCAAAAATGCATAGAAAGCGTTTTTGGTCTGATCTAATAATACTTTCCACCTTTGACTGCCTGCATCTATGCTGTTCACTAGGAGTTCAAACTCTGCTTAAACAATGACAAGCAGCTTCTCGTTTCCTCAGAGCAAAAATAAATATATGCCTACAAGCACTGTTGATTATAAGTTTGCAATTATTGTCTGTTGATGTTAAAACCACTTAACATAACCGTTGGTAAAATGAATTAAGGCATGCTAGCTTGCTATATTAATAGACAATATGTTGTAATTTTTGATTGTGTGTACATCTACATTTAATCTAATCTTTCAAATTAGACTAAGAAAGCTTTTTACTTCACTGAGATGGGATGAAATGTTCCTGGGAGGCAGAAAAACAACATTTTTGCTTGTGGTTAAAATATGGGATAATTAACATTAGGGTCTTAGCTTTCAAAAGTCAGCGCAATTATTATCCTTAGCCCAAGAGTTAAACTGTAATGAAAAAATTGAAGCATTGTTTTGTATCTTGTTCCATTTCAAACAGTATATCTTCAACGTATTATTGCTTTTTTCTCATTACATTAATTTCTTTTGTTACTTCAAATGCATTTTTACTTTTTTTTTAGGCCTTCAACACCTGTGGAGTGGCTCAGGCAAAAAAAGGCATTTTATTTCAAACTTCTTGATGTCATTTTGTGATTTTTGTAATAAATAGACACAAACACAGACAAAGGCTTGGAGAATTAACAATGTTTAACAACTAAGTTCTTGCAAGAAAGTAAGTAGTTTTATAACATTTCTACTATTAGCGTGCAACTTCAAGGAATCTGGGAAATTTAGGCCAAAGGTGCAATCAACCATGGATAGTTGAGTAATGAAACAACACAGCTTCAGCAACCTTTAGTCTTCAACAGCTAATGGAACCATATGAATCTGAAGTTGAATTTGGTGACCTTTGCCAAGCTCTAAAGTATTTAGTTACAACTGCAAAGGATGATAAAATTTCAACGTACATAAAAAGAAGACCTATAAAGCTTGATGTGAGCATTAAATATTCAGAGCCATTTTATATGGGCCATTGCACTATAGAACCATGTACTAGGATTTAACAAATCATAAAAAAAATAAATCCACAGAGAGCTGGATAAACTGAACCAGCCAGTTTGTATTCGCAACTGTTCTCTAACAAATAATCTCTAGACAATTTTAAAACAAAATCTGCAAGAATAAACCTGGGCTGCTTTGAACTAGTTAAAATAAACAAACAACACTTAGCCTGGTGGGGGATCAAGAAAAGCCTGGTAGCCCGCCAGGCTTATAATACGCTGGGGGAAGCCCTAAATAGGGTTAGTATGTCCTAGTTTTTGTTTAGTGCAAAAGGGCAGACTGAAACTTTTTATTTTGCTTAAGCCTCTGGTCACATCCAAATCTAATCTAAAAAAGCATGATGACTTTCAGGCTTGGTTAGCCTACCTGAACAAACAATTTTCAACCATCAATGAACACCTTTGTACAGAGATGTACATATGACTTTTCAACCACATTATGTTATATAAATGTAAAGAAAGAATTTCATTTTCTATTTTGATTTCGCTTGGGTTTGATTCTATTGTAATATTCATTTGTTTATTTAAAGTGCTTTTGAATCTTTCCTTTTCACATGTGAATCATTCACTTATGGTCTATAGTAGAACTTTATTATAGCTCCACAGACCCCTTGTTTTTTTTGGGGGGGGGTTTAATGTAGATGAGGCATTTCACACCCAGCCCCACTGAAGAGGACTCTGGTGCCATTAGAATGCATATGTGAATGGAGAGTGGATCGGAGACCATTGCAAATGCAGGAAGTAGACTGGAGCGCAGGGCATTCTGGTTAAATACAACCAAAACAAGGCCGAGTCTAGTGCAGATGGCCTTTTGCCAAGAGAAATCCTACAATCACCAAAATCTGATGTGACTTCATTTTTGTTTCCTTTGGTGGTTTTTGATCCAGCGCCACTGTAGCCAGGAGATTAAACATGTTTTCAAAGGGTTGTGCAACGTGACAGTGAACCACACTACTGAAAATGTATAAGCTACAGTTTTGGTCCCCAATCGTACACACTCTACCAGATTATCTGGTGTAAGAACACCAATAAAGAAACTTTTTTCTGGCATTAACGTTTCTTCTGATATATATTGCTAAATGGAGCGCAAGAAGTGGAAATCTTAAGTGGATGCAGCAGAAGATTGCCTTCCAAACAGGTCTCCTATGTAGTGATATTTTTTTTTGTATAAGTAAATATACAGTAATTTTCCTTTCAAGTACCCTTCTGCTGCTTATTATAAACAAGTTATTTCATCCTGCAGTTTCAGAAAACTAATTTATGACCATTGTTAATATCCCAGAATTTTCTAAGTACAGAATACATTAAACACTTGAAGCTCTGTACACTGGAGTACATAGGCTTTTAACTTCCTCAAAGTCTCAGATATTCCAAGGACAAAGTCATGAAATGTTCTAGCAAACTAAAGAGCTAGACCTAAATATAAGTCAAGTGACAATGAAGTATTTTTATTCCAGATACTTAAAATCTCTGAAGCATCTACCTAATTACTGTCAGAGGTTCAGATAATGATGGACGTACCCACTCATTCCTGTATTTAAAGCAAGCTCTTTTCATGTGCTTTTAATGTTTATTAGCCATCAGCTTTCCCCTTGAATAACACCTCTAATAAATTTCAACTAGGTGTGCCAAGAGTTTATATTCTGATTTAAGCCCCATAATTAAAACCCCTTATTTCAGTAATTTGAATTTTAAAAATACAAGTGAATAAGACTTTTTCTATGAGTTATATTTTACTTATTGCATTTTCTATTGCAGTCAATCTTTGTGCTTCTGAGCAACAATAGGTTTTATAGTCATTTTAAGTTGTCAATTTCAAACATGTTTCTTGAAAACTATGTATAAACATGCAATAAAAACTATGACAGAAACGTTCTAGTTTCAGGAAAAATGTAATTAGCATAGCAGGACTAATTCAATTACTATGTTATACATTTCTTCAGCAGAAATAGTATTGCTGCTGCAACCCTGGAAGTTATTCATTTTGTTTTGATTTTTGTGTTCTGCAAAACATTCCAAGAGGGTTGAAGTGAAGAAGAAGAAGATCCTTTTCATTTGTGTAGGTCTGTGCAGGTTTTTGTTTGTTAATCTCTATTGCACACTCTCTGCTATTGATCAACCACAATTCCTGGAACACAAAAGATTTTCGTATTAATTCTGAATGAATGTAGATATGGAAGTTCTCATGGGAGGATTCACCGAAAGGATTTGGGGGTCGACAGCAGTACAGCACTGCTTCCCTGCAGCAAGAAGGCTGGGGTCACGGTGTTAAAATTGCATGTTCTCCTTGTTTATGCATGAGTTTTCTTTGAGTTCTTCAGTTTTATTCAGAAATCCAAACAGATGCATGTTGGATTTAAACTACTACCCTAATTTGGCTTGAGAGAATGTGTGTTCTGTGAGTCTCTGTGTCTTTGATGGACTAGGGACGCTTATCAGTCTCTGGACAGTTGACTGATTGAGATAGGCTCAAGCAACAAAGCAAAGGCTAATTTCTACAGCATTTTCAAAACATAAGTTAGAACATAAATTACGTTCAATACAGGACAAGAAACATCAAACAGCAAGAATCAAGAATTCAGCACAAAGGGAAGCAGTCTGATACATACTTGAGAGAAACACAAAAATAAAATGTTATTTAAGGAAGTCTATAGGCGTGTTTGGAATCACAGTAAGTAATCCAATTGTTCAAAGATAGTTTCACAAATTTATACAATGAAATCACAAACCTCAATCCTGATTAGGGATAGTTAGAAGACCTTGATTTCAGGACCGCAGGAGTCTAGAGCAAGGAAATGAAGCTACCAGCAGTTTATTAATATGTGAGAACTATGTAATTTATCACTTATAAGAACCTGGGGTGATGTGAAGATGAAAAGATATTTTTGGTAAGCAGTCTTGTGGAGGAGCTTTGGACTGTATGTATGTGATAAACTGGCTTGTTGTTTAAGCAAGAATATATAGAGTTGTGGTAGGTTGCAGATTTAATTGATTTAGTTGGAGGAAATTAAGAACCATCCAATTACTAATCGCTGAGAAAATTTTAGTAGATCAATAAGCCTTGTAAAATCTGGTTTCAGCAATATGTATGTCTGTGTATCATAAGTAAAACATTGATATGAAAGAGCAACATTTTTGCATGAGGTGACCAAAGAGAAACGTATACAAATAGAAAAGATAAGGTTTGACTATTGACACATGTGGTACACATAAGCTCACAGAGTCAGTCTTTCAAGTTGTCACATAAAATTACAGATATAGAAGAACATTTAGAAGAACACTGACAGGCAGCTTTTTTAAGTGGTCAATTACTGTAGTTTAATCAACAACAAAAGCTGCTGACAAATACAAACAAAAGTAAGAAAACAAGTTTCATCAATGTTGGATTCACTCCTCCCATTCCACTAGAGGGCTCCATAGTTACTTGGCATTGATGTATGAGTTGACGTGGAGAGGAAGAAAACTGGCGGTGAACTAGTGATATGTTTACCTGAAACGAACAAGCTCAATTCTCCCATAAAA